>JAKZJZ010001994.1:0-21719 GCA_022702705.1 Papilionanthe hookeriana x Papilionanthe teres
GTTTAATCTCATATCTTAAAACCTTCAAATTTAAAATTATTTTCAAAATCAAATACTACTTTTCAAATTATTTATTTTAATTAAATTAAAAATTCACCGACCGATTTCTCGGCGACTCCGCCGCGTGGAGAATTCCTCTCTCCATTATAATCACGTATAATTATGCTTTTCAAAATTCGGCAAGGCATCCATGTCCTTACGCGGGATCAAACTACTCCTTCTTTCCGTCGAATACTATGTTCATTTCTATCTTGAACGAGTATAGCCAACATTCCTTCTGGATTAGAGCCAACCGTTGGGACACCCCTACACAGCAGAGGTTTCGAGATCCTTTTACCTCATTTTCGAGGTAAAGGGGTGCCACCTCATCAGTAAGCTAGCTTGTAGAATGATCCTTCGAGTCGAGAAGTCTTACTTTAAGACTTTCCTTTTCCTTTCCACCCCGAATCGGATTCCTTACCTTCTCTACACCTTCGAACATTCCGTTCTCTAAATAAACAAACCCTCTAATAAGTGATTATTTTAACAAATGATTCCTTCTTATAACATACGAACAAGAACGAAGTTCGGACTCTTTTCACCTTCCTCTTCTTCGTCCTAAAGAAAAGAAGCATAACTTCGGGACCGACAAACCGTAATCTACCCCGGCAGCAAATGGAAACCCCAAAACCGATTTTCTCCTTCACCAACCGGACCGGACTTCGCCGGCTCTTACAGGACGAGCCGGCCCGACACGGGGATCATCTCGATTCGGACAGGATTCGGAACACACGAACGTCAAGGTCACCGACGTCTCCCTCTTTCGCACCGACGACCGCGGGGCATCACGGAGCCGAGGAGCCACCGCTCGAGTTCAACCTGTAGGTCGACCCAAGAGTTTCCTCCTCCTCGCAAAGGATCCCGACTGGGGAGGAGTACCGCTCGTCCGGCAGACGACCGTTCTCCACTACCCCCACCGGTCTAATCGTTTCCGCACCTACCCCGACTTCCGCCAAATCAAAGGGGAAAGAAATCCGCAATCCATGGTAAACTTGTTACCGTGAGGGTACAGACATCTTCCGTAAGACCTTTCCGTTTTCGAAATCGGGTCCAGCCCAAAGATTCCATCACTCGGGCTAAGGACCCAAAGAAGAAACATGGTAAGCAGGGCGGGGATCGCCAGCAGAAGCCGTAGCCGCCGAGATTGCTTTCCGGAGGAAATCTCCCGCAGCCGGCCGAACATACACCGGCTCGACTACATACCACTTTTGGGAGGAAGGTGTTCCATCCCCCTCTCCGCCAGCAGGACGCAGGAGAATGTCTCGCAAGCATCGGCCGCCACACTCGCTCTCGCCCCGCATAACTACAACGATAGCCGCAAGAAAAGAATCCGAGAACTACGCCGTTTGCTCGACTGCCCAAACTTTGCGAGAAAGTCAGCAAGGAAGGAAACTACCACCAGACGGGAGACTCTACGAAGGATAGGGCGGGGTGCCGGCTCAAATCCCGGCTGGGGCCCCGAGTAGCAGCTCCACGGGCCGTTTACGTAAGTTGCCAAGCAAGAGAATGAAGGCTAGCCCGCCCGTCGTAGTCTCGGATCACAGATCAGCGGAGGATACCACCTTCCGAACACTGGGTCGAACGCACCGTCCCGGTCCCAGTACCCTCCCGCCGCGAAGGATGGTATGGCGTCCCACGACGGCTACGATCGAAAACAACGAGCCCGAGAAAAGAAAGTCTCGCCAGTAGGCCGGAACTCGACGAGTGCTACCGCGATAAAGGGGACTCGTGAAAAGGGACCCGGCAGCCTATCGCATGACAACCGCAAAGACACACAGACGAAAGCCCCGCTGGGAAGATGCCATGGAAAAGCCGAGAACCGATATCCGCACGGCGGCAAAAGAAAGAGAAGAAAAGTTCGGAGATTTGAGATCGATCCATCGAAGTTCATGGACGACGAATACGCGAAATCAATATGGCCGAGACACGAGCTTCATCGCCCCGCAAGGTGCTCCTGGCAGCGCGCAGAAGAGAGGGAGCCGGAACCGACGAGAAGACAATCAAAGAAAAGGACTACACGATCGCTCAAACGGCAAAAGGACGGAAGAGATGGCCGTAGCCTCCGGCCACCTCCCGCAGTCAAGTACAACCACATAGAGAGACACTCCGCAGGTCATTCACATTGCAGACGGAGGAAAGGAGATTACATCCGACAACGGGGATGACCAACAAAAGGATACAACACAAAGTATGATCCCCGAAAAGGATATCAAGAACTTGGCAGAATCAGCAGTGCGAGAAGCCTTAAGCACAATCGAAGAACGGGACATCCATTCGGACGGCGTATCTTACCCGTAAGAATTCGACGCCGTCCAATACCCGAAAGGCTTCGTACCACCTCTCGTTCAAGACCTTCGACAATCCGGAACCCCCGACAAGCATGTCGCACACTCTCGCGCCAGCTTGTTGTAATGCCGGCGGAGCGATGCTACTCTTCCGACAAGCTCATCGCAGCTTCGTCGGGAATCGCCTTCGACCGGGTATGCGATCTACCCAATGGCTCCTGCGTGAAGACATTCTCGCAGCTAGAGAGCCTCTTCATCAAGCGATTTGCCGAGAGCTCGACACCACATCACTATAGTGATTTAGGCAGAGAAACAAAGGCCGAATGAAACTTTGGTGGATTACATACTTCGATGGAGAAACTTGAGCATGAAGTGTGAACCACAACCGCAAGAACAACATGCAGTCAGCATCTTGCTTAAAAGCATTCACTGCCCGATAAAGACTTCTCCTCAAAGGATTCACTATTAAGACTTTCGAGAAGTTGTTAGCAAGGCCGAAGCTTGCAAGAAGAGGCAAAGCAATTAAGTTTCGCACGACAAGACTGACAAGCGTAGGCCGGTGAAGACCTTCGAAAAGAAATCCGGATCATCATGTAACAGCTTGATAAAGGCAAGCAACCGATGCAAATACCACCGTAACCGCCGCAAAGAACCACAACATGCACTACACAGCAACCCCGGTCCAAATATCACTGTCTCCGCAAGCATGAACAACCGCCCGTCCGCAACGTACATTAAGGAGCTTCGAGCAGCAGAATATCCGTTCAAAATGAAGCAAGATCGAAAATGTTCCGTAGTCCTAACGAAGACTCCGCATTTCCACCGCGAACCTAAAAACCCGTAGGAAGTCAACAAGAACGGTGATCCCAACTTTCGCCCCTACCATCGGATGCTTCGGCACAAGATGTAAGATTGCATTACCTTTAAAAGCTGGCTCAACGACAACCTTCGTAAAGGAAATATAACAATCCCGAAGGAGTACATGAAGGAACCCCGTAAAGGAGGTTCCGTCAATGTTATCTCAACCGATCCCGTCATTCCGATAGATCCCTATGCAACCGACGATGGATGGACTACCGCCCGGACGAGGTCTTCGAAGAAGATTTTAGACAACATCCGAACCGCTTCGATGCGAGCTTCAATTCGTAGTTCGAGACCCGTTAAACCGTACTATCACTCGCGATGTAGAGAACCACCTCGACAGAGACGATCGAAGAAAAGAAGAAAATCGACGAAGAAGAGGGGACCGAGACTCCTAAGGCTGGTACTAGGGGTCGCTTATCCTAAGATAGTTGCTTCCGATTCGGGGAGAAATCCCTCGAACCTCTCGATTTTGTATGATTATCTCGCTCACTTCTGGTGGGATCATATAATGATAAGGGTGATGGCGTTGGCTACGTTTTGACTGTTTCTAACGATTACGTAACTAGCGACAATCCGGACATCGACTTCGATACCAACAACAATTCTCAAATCATACACGATCTCGACGAGCAAAATAACGAAGAAGACATCCATCAAGGAGGCTACGAGAGTTCAACAAGCAACGGATCTATTCTGTGAGTTTCGAGGAGCTCCAACCACGATAGAGTTAGAGCCTTCAGATTTCGAAGATAATCCGAAAGAGCCCGTCATTCCGATTCAGGAGGAGACACCGACAAGTTCAACACTAGATTCGAAGAAATTACGAAGTCAACTCGAGAAGTGGAAAAGTTCTACCTCCAAGAATGGGTCCAAAAGACAAAGGAAAGCGGTGGTCGTTCAAGAAGAACCAACCCCAGCAGAAGAAATACCCATTCGAGAAGAAGCCGAGACGCATGGAAATAAAGTGGACTACAACGTGCTAGCCCATCTTAGGAAACTACCGGCCAAACTGAGCATTTACGATGCTCTCATCTTATCAAAGGAGATGAGAGAAGCCTCCGATCAAGGCCTTACTTGATCCGGAAATTCGCTTAGCTCAAATGGCCGGAGATTCCTTAGATGAGGTTCGTTCGTTAAAGGAACAACGAGGTGTTACCTTCACGACAATGACCTACTACTGGGATGCAGATCACAACCGACCGTTGTACATTTCTAGCTACAATCGGGAAGTTTACACTCTCCGCAGTATCGGTGGATCCAGAGCATCAATCAATATAATGAGTCTTCGAACACTAAAGATACTTGAAATCGATGCTCGCGAGCTCGAGGCGTACAAAATGTTATTAAGAGGATTCAACCGTAAAGGAGAAAGAGCCCCTGGTCAATAACGCTATCGATGAAGACCGGTGACTTAGCAAAGACAACCGCAAAATTTCACATAATCGATTCGAAACATCGTTCAACGCTCTACCGGGCCGACCATGGATACATGAAAACAGGATGGTACCATCATCTCTGCATCGTTGCATCAAATACTACGATGGAGGGAACAAGCAGCATCAAAGGCGACTTGCAACCATTCTCCGTACATGAGATTGGAATCCATGAAGATGCAACTTATTATGCACCGCCAAAGAAAACGATCTTCTCCAGCAGATACCGTAACAAATGAAGCAAAGAAAGTTCGTGACAACGAAGAACTCGAAGTTCTAGTCCAACAAGCCACTCACCACTCCCTTCCGGCGAGATGGTGAAGGTTTCTCCACAACTCGCATCCGAGGTCGAGGCCGGGGACGAGGCCGTGGTAGAGACGTTAGGACAAGCTTGGACGAGGAAACCAACCATCAATGTCGATCGGGAAGATAGTTCAAGAAGAAAAAGAAATCAAACAAGAAGCAACGACAATAAGTCGAAGAAGCCGCAATTCAAGATCTCTCTCGAAGATGAAAAGAATGAAGAATATAAATCAATGTACGAGAAGATTAACCACTACGTACATACTATGACCCTAACCCCGATCCATTCTAACAAGATCGAGGGTATGGTGGTCAAAGAGGTACGTAACGATGGTGCAAGGCCAATCAAATTCTACCGTGGTGCTTCTACCTCCAAAACCGAAAATAATGTACAATTCGAAGATGTCACTTCATCGAATTAATGGAATTACCTTTTGAGTGGTACTCTCCCCGTGTTCAAAATTTAATTCAACGTGGTTTCTTACCTCGACAATGGACAAAAGGCCAATCACAACATTTTGAAAAATTATGGAATAACTCCTGTCGTCCACCCAATTCAAAGCATGGACTCGGATTCGGCACAAGCAGGGTCACTGACGATACCGGATTTTGCTTGGTTGTCACTCGCGAGTCCAATGAAAACCGCATGGAAACTACGACGAACTCGAAGATTTACAAATCGGAGACGCTCCACCGTAATTCGAAGAAGAAATTAAATCCACAATAGATGAGTTAACGGAAGTTAACTTAGGTACTAGCTGAAGAGCCTAGACCTACCTTTGTTAGCTCCTTACTCAACAAAGAAGACTCCGAAGAAATAATCAAATTATTAATGGAATTTAAGGACCGCTTTTGCTTCGGAACTACGATGAAATGCCAGGATCGGCTCCGTAGGTCAGCAGCTTCATAAGCTAGAGTGGATCCTACTTTGTCCCAGCCGACAAGGTCCTGCAAGAATGCGTCTAGAAATCGAACAACAAGTCATACCGAAGTTAAAAAGCTAATAGACGCTAAATTTGTCCGCGAAGAACAATACCCGACTTGGTTAGCCAATGCGGTGCCACGAAAGAAGAATGGTCAATCGAATTTGTGTAGACTTCGAGATTTAAACAAGGCATGTCCAAAGGATGAATTCCCTCTACCGATCCTGCAATTAATGATCGACATCGCTTCAACACATGAAATATTCTCGTTCATGGATGGATCTTCGTGATACAAACCAGATAAAAATGGCTCCGTAAGATGAAAAGCTTACAACATTCGTAACGCCGATCGGAGTATTTTGCTACACAAGTGAATGCCATTCGGACTCAAGAACGCAGGAGCAACCTACTCGCAGAGCAATGACAAGAATTTTCGATGATCTCATCCACAATCAAGTCGAATGCTACGTGACGATGTGGTCATCAAAAGCAAAGTAAAGGAAAACCACCCGTATGATTCGAGAATCGTTTTCGAACGATTAAGACAATTTAACCTTAAGATGAATCCCTTAAATGCAGCCTTCGTGCACCTCTCCGGAAATTCTTAGGATTCGTTGTCCGACATCGTGGAATCGAAATCGACTCCGAAAAGATTAAAGCTATCTTAGAAATGCCGCCTCCCAAAACCTTAAAACAATTACGATCTTTTCAAGGGAAGCCGGCATATCTTCGACGCTTTATCTCAAACTCGTCGTAGTGTCAGCCTTTCTCGCACTAGTTAAAAGGACGCCAAATTTATTTGGGAAGGGAAATGCCGAAGGCCTTCGAGGACATTAAACAATATTTAATGACACCTCCCGTCTTAGCAAGCCCGGGCCTCGTGTGACCGCCGATACTTTACACCGCGGCTCTAGACGACTCTCCTGAGCCCCGTTAGCCTAGTGTCAATGATGAGGGTAAAGAAAATGCTCTTTACTACTTAAGCCGTCGTTTACTTCCGACGGAAGTAAGGTATCCCGCAATCGAAAAGCATTGTTCGGCCCCGATCTTCGCCGCTCAAAAGCTCATGCACTACAAGCTTTCTCATAAGGTCAACTCCGATCTCGAAGTTTAATCCATCGCAATACTTCGATGACTCGTCCAACACTTTCCGGTACTCTGCCGATGGTCAATGATATTATTGCAATTCGATATAACTTTCGTGCCTTTGCGTGCCGTAGAAGGGACAAGTCTTAGCAGACTTTCGCAAAGACACCCTTCGCCGGCAGAATCTCCTCTCAACGATGATTCGCCGCATGAACAAATAATGAACCTAGAAGACCTTGATGATCGACGTTGGGAATTATATTTCGACTGAGCATCTTCAAAGACACAAAGACGAAGAATCGCAAGTGATAAGTGCCCTGTGAAGGCAGAATCGGCTAATCTTTATAACACCGAGGGGGGATGTTAAGATACTCCTACCACTACGTAACCGTGTACAAACAATGAAGTGTAATACGAAGCCCTCATAACAGGACCGGAATTAGCTATTCAAATGGGGATAACGTACATCAACATCTACGGGATTCGAAGTTAATCATTCAACAGCATCGCTCTGACAATACGAATTTTAAAGCCAAGACTCGAACAATACTTCCAAGATGCCATACAAGCTGCTGGAATCGCATTCCAAATGTGACAATCTACAAAATTCTAAAAGAAAATGCTTTAAGAGATATGCTTTAGCCCGTCTCGCAAAAGAATTTGCTCGCTTCGCAAGATGAATCGTTGAAGTGTCACTCACTGACGTCAGTCCTATCACGCCCGACATGACACAATACACAAATCGAAAAAGAAAAAGAATCAATTGCAGAAGAAGGATGTAAAACACAGAAGATCAAGGACAAACTATCGATGACTACCCGCAAACATGAAAGCTACCAGTATGATAGGTCGCTAAACTTATCGATCAAGAAAAGAACTCGTCTTACGCATTAATAAACAACACATCATACAGATAGGTCTTTCGATCAAATGTGGCTAAGGTGCTTAAGCGGGTCCGAGGCCCGTGAAATTGTTAAAGAGGTACATTCAGACTCGCGGCGCTCACCACCGGGTCCAAAGATGAAAATGAAAATTAAAAGACTAGGGTACTACCGGCCCTCGATGATGACCGACCGCATGAAAATCGCCAAGAGCCGTCACCAATGCCAAGTGCACGGAGTGGTTCTACACCAACCTCCAAATGTGCTGCACCCGACAATCGCGTCGCGGCCATTTGAATGTCGGGGCACGATATAGTGGGTCCAATAGACCACCATCTTCAAAAGGACATCGCTTCATTCTTGCGGCTACAGATTACTTTTCCAAGCGGGCAGAGGCAGCTCCACTTAGAGAAGTGAAAGCACACCACGTGCTACGCTTTTCAAGAACCAAGTTGTCTACCGTTTCGAGTGCCGCGCAGATTATCTCGTATAATGGGTCAGCATTCGAAGCACACAAATCAACAATTTTGTCGTGAGACACGTAATCGACCGGCAATACTCAACAATTTACTACCCAAGAGCAAACGGCCTCGCCGAGGCTTTTAATAAAACTCTGCTCAAATCTTAAAGAAAACCTCGGACGATAATAAGAGAAATTGGCACGAGAAGTCGTTAGAAGCCTTACGGCCTACCGGACAACCTTCGTAACTCCTACTCAAGCTACACCTTACGCTCTCCGGTGTATGGGTCCGAGGCAAGTAGTTACCTTTAGAGGTTCGCCTTCCTTCACTCGAATTGCAGCTGCAAACAAGATCACGACGAAGAGAACGCCAAATTACGACTCGAAGAATTAGAAGGCTCCGAAGGGAAAAGACCTGCAGCCGCAACTGTAATTTAGAACTATACCAAGCTAAGATGGTTCAAGCCCATGACAAACCGGGTCCGCCCAAGAACCTTCAAAGTTGGTGACTTAGTTCTCGTTCTTCAAGAGACCTATTCTCGCACACCGCAAGATAAAGAGGAAAATTTGAACCCACTTGGGAAGGACCGTTTCGTGGTCGAAGCAAGATACTCGGGAGGTTCCTACCAACCTAGTGAATCGCCGTGGAGAACGACATATGCTTCCGATCAACGGACGATACTTGAAAAAGTATTACGCTACTCGATGTTTCGAAGGAATGAATTCTTCATCCCTAAGAAACACGGCGAAGTAATTACTTATGATCTGGGTCCGAACCCAAAAAATAATAAAATGTGCTAAAATAAATAAAGTCATGATAATAAGTTTTCCTTTGCTTTTCTTTTCCAAATCAAAATCTCTTCCCCGATCTTATCCTACTTCATTCCCGTTAAATTTGAAATACAAAAATAATATAAAAAAATGTATCTTTAATAAACATTTTCTTAATGTTCTTTGTTCTTAGATACATCCTCGATCCTTTTCCTTGTCTTTTCGTTAGGAAATGTCGAACGGCGGTTGGTCCCGAACTTTAAGAATGGCGTAAGCCTTGCACTCGATGAAAAGAGGGTGAAAGATGGAGCGATAATGATCGACTCGGATTTCGCACCAGCAAGCCTAGCGCACGAGGAAAGCGACCGGGTCCCGCTAACCGAGAAGAACTACCCGGCAGACAAAGGATGAAAGTGGGTGGCCCAAGCCACCAATCCAACAACAAGAAAAGAAAAGCAAACACCGAAGAAGATAAGAAAATGAAGTCCGTAATGCCGCTACAATGGAGGGCAAGCTTGCCGCACGCGCCCACAGTAGATTCATGAAGTTCGAAGGGCTACTCTCACGCCCACGCAACGAAGAAATAAGAATCGACGTATCCGTAAGATGTTAACAAAACTAGCTGCGGACCAGCGCGACAAGACAGCTTGCTAATGCCAAGACATACACTTCGAGGACACCGGCTCACCAGAACCCGAAGAAAGGAGACCAGCTCCTATGATAACGAGAAGAACCGTGGAAATCTCCCGAAGATCGAAGAAAGAAGGCTACCACGCCACCGGATAGAACCACCAATAATGCATGACCTTGTTGTAGCAGCAACCCCGGGGATGTCCCGACGTGCATCATCCCCGAGGAGCCGAGGTATGCAGTGAGAACGTGAAGGGATTGAACCATATATCCCACAATATGTCACAAGGCCTCGCGCATCTCAGCATCATTCCGGAATACGAGCCGGAGAGAATGCAAAATGTTGAAAAGAAAACCTTCGAATCACTTCGAGAGAATTAAAGGAAGAAGAATCAACATACTAGAGGGCCTCGAGCTACATACCGACGTATTCTCGTAATATGAACAACAAATCGTGGATTGTATCCGGGATTTGAAAAGAATGGGCCGAGCAGCCGCCTAAGGGAGAATACCTACTCGTAACCCCGGAGATGGATGCCGTGGAAGGGAAGAATCACAATACAATGCGGATGCCGCTACAACTTTGTCAAGACAGAAGGGAAACCCACCGGAATACTCCGTCAGCAAGTAGATCCGATGCCATTACCATCAAGAGAATGGTAAAAAGATTGATAACATGGAGGGTACCGCCGCAGTATCGCATACCCAATAGCCGCATTATCAACATCTACAAACAGGGTGACCGCACACCCCCACATATACATCACCACGACTTCGTCGGCCTTTCGCACGCCTCCTTTCCCGAACGAGTGTGACATCATGTTCGGATCCGACCTCCGGATAAAGCTGCCCGTGTGAGTTCCGAGGGCCAAGAAAGATACCTTTACCCGTAGGTTCCGTCATGATACCGAAGGGCAACGTGAGCAGATATCGCTAAGCATTGCATACCAGGAGTGCCGAAGAAGCGGATCTCGCTTACTTTCGTGAGAATGGACGATGTGAAGACACCTTACCATTTCCAACCGCACCCGCAGCTAGAGAACCTCCGACTTAATGAGCCGTGAGTTACATGAGAGATATCACACCTCCAACGCACATCCAAACTCGCATCCTTGCTAAGGATGGCTTGGAAGGTGATGTTATTAACCATGTACCCCACTATTCGGACATGGATTTTCGACGATGCTTCTTTTCGATGGATCGACAAAAGATCATACATAGTCCGTTTCGAGTCTACATGGATTGTGATGAGATGTATTCCGCATCGAGTTGTATGATGTATCTTCAACATGATCGGAATGAAAGCGACCATGTCACATTTTTCGCCTTCACCTCTTTGTGCAAATTGATCGGGAAACGCCATTAAAGTTAAATGAACTTCGAACAAAGAACGAAAAGAAATAAAAAAAGAATAAAAGAAAACTTTCTTTAAAAATCTAAAAATGACGAACACCAAATTCACGTGAACATTAAATGAACGATAAAATAAAATTTGAATCATTAAAAGATAAACGAAATCAACATAAATGTTAAATCAAATCACAAATCAAATTCTCAATCAAATTCCAAATCCACTCGATCAAATTTCAAATTTGATCTTCCCAAATCTCAATTCAAATTCTTAATCAAATTCCAAATCCACTCTAGATTAAATTTCAAATTTGATCTTCCCAAATCTCAAATCAAATTCTCAATCAAATTCCAAATCCACTCCCGATCAAGTTTCAAATTTGATCTTCCAAATTTCAAATCAAATCTTAAATCAAATTTCAATCGAGTTCAAACTCATCCTTCCAAATCTCAAATTCAATCTTTCCGCATTTCAAGTCTCAATCAAATTCAAATTCAATTTCTTCCGCATCTCGAATCAAATATCAATCAAATCAAATTCAAACTTTTGGGTCGAGGATTTTACATCCAAGATCGCACCGCTTTAGGATTCTTTCCTATTGCACCGAAATACATAATATTCAAACTTTTGGGTCAAGGATTTTACATCCAAGATCGCACTGCTTTAGGATTCTTTCCTATTGCAGACGAAATACATCAAATTCAAACTTTGGGTCGAGGATTTTACATCCAAGACCGCACTCGCTTAGATTCTTCCCTATCGCACCGAAATATATCAAATTCAAACTTTTGGGTCGAGGATTTTACATCCAAGACCTGGCTCTTCTCCTATCGCACCGAAATACATCAAATTCAAACTTTTGGGTCGAGGATTTTACATCCAAGACCGCACTCGCTTTAGGATTCTTTTCCTATCGCACCGAAATACATCAAATTCAAACTTTTGGGTCGAGGATTTTACATCCAAGACTCGCAATGCTTTAGGATTCTTTCCTATCGCACCGAAATACATCAAATTCAAACTTTTGGGTCAAGGATTTTACATCCAAGACCGCACTCGCTTTAGGATTCTTTCCTATCGTATCGAAATACATCAAATTCAAACTTTTGGGTCGAGGATTTTACATCCAAGATCGCACCGCTTTAGATTCTTCCCTATTGCACCGAAATACATCAAATTCAAACTTTTGGGTCGAGGATTTTACATCCAAGACGCATCGCTTTCTTCTCCTATCGCACCGAAATACATCAAATTCAAACTTTCGGGTCGAGGATTTTACATCCAAGATCGCACCGCTTTAGGATTCTTTCCCTATCGCACCGAAATACATCAAATTCAAACTTTTGGGTCGAGGATTTTACATCCAAGACCGCACCGCTTTAGGATTCTTCCCTATCGCACCGAAATACATCAAATTCAAACTTTTCGGGTCGAGGATTTTACATCCAAGACCGCACCGCTTTAGGATTCTTTCCTACCGCACCGAAATACATCAAATTCAAACTTTCGGGTCGAGGATTTTACATCCAAGACCGCACCGCTTTAGGATTCTTTCCTATTGCACCGAAATACATCAAATTCAAACTTTCGGGTCGAGGATTTTACATCCAAGACCGCACCGCTTTAGGATTCTTTCCTATCGCACCGAAATACATCAAATTCAAACTTTGGGTCGAGGATTTTACATCCAAGACCGCACCGCTTAGGATTCTTTCCTATCGCACCGAAGTACATCAAATTCAAACTTTTGGGTCGAGGATTTTACATCCAAGACCGCATCGCTTTAGGATTCTTTCCTATCAGCACCGAAGTACATCAAATTCAAACTTTTGGGGTCGAGGATTTTACATCCAAGACCGCACTCGCTTTAGGATTCTTTCCTATTGCACCGAAATACATCAAATTCAAACTTTTGGGTCGAGGATTTTACATCCAAGACTCAGACCGCTTTAGGATTCTTTTCCTATCAGCACCGAAATACATCAAATTCAAACTTTGGGTCGAGGATTTTACATCCAAGATCGCACCGCTTTAGGATTCTTTTCCTATCGCACCGAAGTACATCAAATTCAAACTTTTGGGTCGAGGATTTTACATCCAAGACCGCACCGCTTTAGGATTCTTTCCCTATCGCACCGAAGTACATCAAATTCAAACTTTGGGTCGAGGATTTTACATCCGAGACCGCACTGCTTGTAGGATTCTTTCCCTATTGCGACTGAAATACATCAAAATCAAACTTCGAGGTTAAGGATTTTACGTCCAACACCGCATTACTCCGAGATCTCTCCTCATCGCAATGATTCAATCTCGATCAATTCAATTTTCTTTCGAGGTCAAGATGTTACATCTAAAACCTCGAATTCCAATTTTCATTTCAAATCAAATCCTTCAAATTAATTTCGACAAACTTCAATCTAAATCGAAACTCCAAACTAAAATCTAAACTCACACATCAAAACTTAAATTGAAACAAAATAAAATCTAAATCGAAATTCCCCTGTGTCATGTGATTTCGGATTCACCTCCTTTTCCTTTCCCTGCCGAGAGTTTAGGAATCTCCGCTTCGTAGATATACTTGCTACTCCCCCAAATGAAACTCTTCTATTTCATCCTAAGTTTGTCACTTCGATGTTTCGTGTTGGTTTTGTTGATCGCTTCTGGCCAACACCAATACGCGCGTGCTGCTCCGTCACCACCACACCTATCTGGGTCCATTTGTCGACCTCATTTCGATGAGGTCTTCTCTTCTTCTCTTAAGATTTCAGATCTAGCCTTTAGCTTTTCCTTTCGACTATCTTGAGGACTAGAATCGGGACCCACCTTTTAGAAATTCAAACCACTTCTTAACTCCCCGCAAACTCCACAAACTCGACCGTAGACCCCTAATCACCTGTGAGGGTCGAAATCAGATGCGGAAGTTTAAAGGATGAGTTCCTATGTGACTCTTCGGGCCTTAGGATCGCCCCGGGCGGCCCTGGTCCGGTGAAGGGGCCGACTTACACACACACTACACTTATACACTACACTTTCACACACTTCCTAAAACTACACCCATACCTAACTCGACCTCCCGACTCATGTAGGTGATTCACATGGATGGTCCTTAACCCCTAAGCCCCTCGGCTACAGAGTGTTGTGAACAACATAGTTGAATGCCTCAAATGAGTCCCTTCATGGCTCATGTGGACTTGATATGGCTTCATGGCTCAACCAAAATGATTTCACTCCACTCAAATTCACCCAATCTTCAATTTCCCAAATTTTCAATTTTCGACCCCCGAGACCCTACACCCGCCGACCTACCCAAAACCCTCAAATTACCCAAATTTCTCAAAATTTCCAAATTATCCAAAATTCTCCAAAATCATTCCCAAACATTTCCACATCACTTAAATTGATCATCCATACCCAAAAATACCAAAAATCTCCAAGAAAACCTCCCAATACCCTCCAAATACCCAAAATACTCCCTTCGCCAAAAATCCAAAAATTCAGAAAATTCCCAAAAAATTCCAGAAAATCCCAAATATTCCCAATTTCATTTTGTCCAACTACACCATGAGCCAATTTTGTCAATTTACCCTACTTTTGTCAAAACCCCCAATTCGACCCATTTTAACCCTAAGTGAACCCAATGTCAAACCAAACCTACCTAATCGACCCCAATTTTGGTCCAATGCAATTCTAAACTTCACTTCAATATCACTAATACCAATCTAGACCAAATCCAAGTCCAATTTGATTGACATTTGGATCCAATCTCACTTTTGGCCTTAAAGCCCAATTTGGACCCATGACCCAAACCTAACCCAAACTCACCCAATTCAACTCCAATTAACCCCAAATCTTTTCTAAATCTTCCTTAACATTCCCACAAACAAAACACTAACATGATTTGCCCAAATTTTGGACCCAAATCCCACTCAAATTCAACCCAAAGCTAAAAGGCCCATTTTCACCTAAACCCAAACCTAACCCAAATGAGCCCAAATCCCAAAATCAAAGCCCAACCAAAGCCAAAACCTCTTGAAACACTCCCATAAACATTTATCAACATTGATTTTATATCAATTTCAACCCTAGCCCAACATTAGCCCAAGTTAGCCCAATTTGACCTACATAGTGCCCACTCACCAAATAAATCCAAATTCAAACCAATTCAACTCCAAATCACACCAAATTGATTCCAAGCCCTTCATAGTAACATCCCTAAACCAATTATGACATTTATTCGACAAAGTTCTTCACAAAATCTTTACCCAAATGCACATCCTAAAATCAAAAAGCCCATTCCCCTTAAACTTTCCTAAAAGCCCACTTCACCACATTCAAAAGCCCAAATCCATCCAAAGCCCACATGGCATTTCCCCTCATCATCCATTTAATCAAAATCACCCCTAAGTTTCAAAATCATCAATTAAACCATTCCAAATCAAGCTTCATGCAAATTTTCACCAAAATATCCAAAATTCTTAAAACCCATTTCCATGAAATCGACTCAACTTTCCCCAAGCCAAAGACAAGCCATGCAAGCCATGGACAAGCCACATGAAGCCATGGAAGGCTTCGACATGCGACCATGCCATTAATGGTAAAAGGAGGGGCCCCTTTCCTAATCTTTCATTAAACTTTTTTTACCTTAAGCATGTCACACACTAAACCATGTTTAGCCACCTCATCATGGATGAGACCACACCACTCTCCCTCGTCGACCCAACCGATCCTCTCACCCCAAAATCAAGCCATGGGGAGGTGCACCCAACCCAAACCAATGGGTCGACCAAATTAAGGCCAAAATGACCCCCTCCCCATTCCATTTTAATTCAAAGCCTTTACACATGACAATTGCCACATCGATCGCACAAACCTCCAACCCCGACCCACTCCGGACCCCGAGGGTGACCCATGCCCGCCGGCCACCCGCCCGGATCGGCCGAAAACACCATGGCCGAGACCTCGGGAGGAGCCAAAGTTTGGAATTCCCACTCGCCGAGCCGCCCCATGCCAAATGGTCACTATGGCTATTCTTCTCCTCACCGCAGCAAATCTCGATCCCATGCTCTCAACTCCCCCCGGAAGTGCTCTCCACCTCTCCTATTTAAACCCCTCACCCTCACTGGCCATGGAGGAGAGTTACACAAACCTCGCCGAAACTCCGCCAAAATTGTTCCAAACCCTTCTCCACCCTTGAGCTAGCTTGATCCCCGGTCAATTCGCCCTAATCCCCACCGATAAAATCCAATTTCCCAACCGAAATTCCACCCAAAACCATGACACTTCTCCACAACCGAGCCAATTCCCAAATCGATCGGTTCCACACCTTCACCGTACCAAGCGGAAGGTGTCCACCAAACAAAAGCCCCATCTCCAAAGCCACCCAAGCCAGCTCCAGCTCTCCAAGCTTTCATGGATCTGGCTTGGTCGAAATCACACCTGTACAATTCACTGCACCGTGAGACTTCATCCGGAGCTTCACGGATCCAATCGAAGGTGCAACAACTCTCGATTGAAGCCACACTTCTCCGAGCAAAGGTATGAGCTAATTTTTCATCCCGAGCTTCTAGAGATTCTCCATTTCGAATGCTTTAATTTCAATGCATGATAGCCAGTATAGATGTGTTCGTCTCTTCAAGACGAATCCATGAGAGCATAAGAACATGAAAATCCATCGAGTATCGAGCGAGATCTGTGGATTTAGCGTGGACTGGCTCTCGGCGAGGACGCTCGTGGACGATGAACGGATGCCGTCCATTCAATACACGCGCGGACGAACGGCTCGGGATGGCGTCTGACCGAGAGACGTACGAGAACCGCGGCCCGGCCGCCGACTCGGTGGCGGCGGCTCGAACGGGAGCGCGACACGCGCGGCTTCGGAGATGCCGAGGACGAGCTGGCGCCGCGTGGATAAATAGAAAATTAGTGGTATTTTTTGATTTATTTAATTCCCTAAACTTCAAAAATTCATAACTCGTGTAGAAAAATCGAAAAATAAAATAAAAATACCCTCTCGCTCAAGCGAATGTAGGAGAATAATGTGGAAAAGAAATCATTTAATTTCATCAAGTATTTTATTTTTTATAATTTATTTACTCTCTCGCATACTTTTAATTCTCCATGCATGTATACAATTCACCATGGCATGAGACCATGTGGCTTTCAAGCCTTCCGAACTCGGGAACATTCCCCGAATTTTCCAAAGTCGTAGGCCATCCCTATAAAAAGTTATCGATTTTTCAAATTCATGTTGTCGTTTTGAGTATTTTAATTCCAATAAATAAGATGTCGTGAAATAAATTCTAGGAAAATTTGGTGATGTTTCTTATGACCGCAGAACCCTATGAAAAATAGTTTTGACTTAGTTCATTTAAAACAACCCTAATCGGCTTAAACACCCAAAATAGGTCTCTAATTAATTAGAGTTAACCATGCATCAAATTGACTTGAAATCAATTCTCCACTGACCTTTAGGATCAGAGGAATCCACCATAAAAGTTTGAGGTCAATCGGACTCGTTAGCCCCACTAATCGGGTCGATTAAGCCACTTAGCCATTTTAAACTTTAAAAATTCATAACTTTTAAAATACCTTTCAAAAATTCACCAAATTGGTTTTGGAGCCTCTCTGATATTAGGGAACCTAAGAAAATTAAAATTTCAATTTTCTAAAAAAGTTGATTTTTAATAATATTTTAATATTTTTAATAATTAAAAAATAATAAAAATCACAAAAATAATAAAATTCACCAAAATGTCACATTTTGAATTTTAATCACATAGGAACAAATCCTACATTTTTCTTAGGTCTATTTAGTGAGATATTAAATTTTAAAGCTTTAAGGTAATTTTAAAATTAAAAAATGTATTTTCTAGCATTTTCACTAAAATAATTATAATAAATCATAGAAAAATCAGAAAATTGCAAAATTTGCTTCTCTGATTTCCTTGATATCAGAGAGATTTTTGAAAAATATAAAATTCATTTTTCAACATTTATTTTATTTTTAAATTAATTAACACTCCAAAACTTAAAATAATTATAATAAAAATAATATAATTCAAAAATCACCAAAATTGGTCCAAGTGATCCTCTCGGTCATTAGGAATGTCCCCTAATTTTCTTAAGGACAGAAACTTTCCCTTGGTCATGTTATTAAATTTTCCTTGAAAATCTCTATTTTCTACCAAAAATAATTATATAAATAAATTAAATACAGTAAAAATCACATTTTCTCCTCTCATGTCTTTATCGACATATGAGTGAAGTCACATAAAAATTTCAAGTTCATTTGAGTTCAATTTAGTGAGTTATGAAATTATTAAGCTTAAAGGGTAAAGTGGTAATTAAAATTTTTTAACCCTTAATTAAAACTTTAGGTTTAATAAAAAATTAATAAGTAAAATATTTGATCCTAATCTGATTTGATGATTGAAATTTAAATAATTAAAGGGTAGAAACCCATTAAGCAATTTTAAAATGATTAAACTTTAATTAAATAATTGATTAAATTTGAAGAATAATAAAATCGAATTATTAAAATAGTGGATATTATTAGGAAGAGATTTATTCTTTAATTTAAAAATCCCTAAATTAATTATCTCATTAATATTCAATTTTAATTAAAATGATAACTCAAATTTAAAATATTAAAAGACTTAATCATTAAACTAAAATTAAATTATTAAACTCTTTAAAAATTTCAATTAAAATTAAAAATAAAATTAAATTAAAAATTAAATTAAATTAAATAAATTAAAGATTAAATTAAATTAAATTAAATTAAATTAAATTAAATTAAATTAAAGATTAAATTAAATTAAATTAAATCAAATTAAATTAAATTAAATCAAATTAAATTAAATTAAATCAAATTAAATTAAATTAAACAAATTAAATTAAATTAAATTAAATTAAATTAAATTAAATTAAATTAAATCAAATTAAATCAAATTAAATTAAATTAAATTAAATTAAATTAAATCAAATTAAATTAAAATTAAATCAAATCAAATTAATTAAACATCAAATCAAATTAAATTGAACTATATTCAATTAAATTAAATTAAAACTCAATTAAATTAAATTAAATTGAATTAAATATAACATCACCTAAAACAGAAAGAAATTAAATATAAAGCAACTCGAACACTATTCCAAATTTAAACCCATTAACTTAAATCAAATCATTTCAATACCAATTTACCCTCGAAAGCTTTCGTTATTATAACTCCTAAACGTAACATTAAATGAAATGTTACTTCACTTATGTGATATTCAAATGTCCTAGTTCACCGAGTAAGATAACAACAAAACTCAATTTCTGACGATTAATTCATTTGTATAATTAAACCCATTCGACTTAAAACAATCCTAAAATATCGAAAAGATGTTTAAGATTATTCTTAAGCACTTCCTCAATATGATAAGACATTTATAAGAACAATCGGACTTAATCGTTCTTCGATGAAGAAAATCGCCCTTAAACCAAAACACAAAGAACCTAGACGTCATAGAGACGACTAGCCATGGATTAGGAATTTGCGTAGAAAACCATAACCCTTCCCTTAACTTTACCTAGGAACTCGCTTAAATATTCTAATTGTGTTTTAAGTGTAGCTCGGATGACTGGAAGACCCTCCAGTACGCTTTTATTTTATCGCAATTTACTTTCGCAATTTACATTATCACAATTTATTTAACCGCATCGCACTTACTTTTCTCGTATGATAAACAACCGTTGCACGAAAACCCACACCTTTAGGATAAGCCCCTAAAACCGAAACCAAAACTAAGTTAAAAGTCATTGCAAGATAAAATTCACCGCCACAACATTTCAAAATATAAAACAACTCAAAATTTAATCACAAACATAACACAAAACTACAATTACAACTAAATTAAAACGTCCCGTTGGATGATCGGGAATACCTCTGATGATGTAACCTACGTGTCGCTAACCGGATTTCCCACTGGCCTAAATGAAAGTGTGGAACTCATTCAATCGAGTTTAGCAAATTCATCCTGACTAAGTGAATCCGATAAAAATAATGATGCCTGAAGGATGGAACCGCGGATCTTAACCTGTGTCGTTATAATCAACTTTAAGATTTGTTTTAATTAAAACATAAAAAACACTTGGAAATTAAGATTTTCTCTAAACCAAAACACTTTTCTCATCCCCCGATTTATGATTTCTAAAACTAAACCTCCGCAACAACAAGGAGCTCTGAGCATCATGGGCAAAGACGGCCATCGTCATCAAGAAAACTCGAGTCTACTTCAAGAAAACTTTCCTAGAACTAAACAACCAAGCCATATGACTTCGAGGTAGTTCACCAAGTGCAACATAAATCCTCAACTCTTCGTTAGCATTCGTATCGCAAATTAAGCCCTAACCTAGCCTTAGATTCCGAGGTAGCCGTCGGGTACGACATAAACCCTCACATCTTCAAGGCTATTTGTATGATTTTATCATATAAATATAAGTCCTAATTAATTAAAATCGGCAAAATCAAAACATTTAAATAAATATTGAGACTTTCCTAAATCCAAGCCAAACAATAGTGATACATGAAATTACCGAAGTTCACTTCGAATCCGTGATTTCTCCTACTTTTCTTCCTTCGATTCACAAAACAAAATGTTCCAAATTCGATCCATTCCCTATCGAAATTCCAAAATTCAATCCTCGAAAATCTTAAACTTTCAAATCCTCGAGAGCTAGCACTATCGATTATTATCGAGAGTTTTCTTAGGCGATTCCCATCACTTAAGATGTAATTAACTATATGGTTTCACTTCATATGGAATTTTAAAGAACCCGTGTAATATAAACCCCGCTTAATGTTTTCATATTAAGCAGGTAATTTTTATTTCGCTTATAAATCGGTTCGTTATGCACTGTACCGTATGTCACAAATCTTCTAGTTTATTTAATCAGCCAGTACCAAGCACTGTATAGCCTTCTAAGGCCAAAGAGTCCTATAGAACTCATCCTTTAAACTTCCACATTTCGATTTCAACCCTCTAGTGTGATTAGGGTCTATAGTCAAGTTTGTGGAGTTTGCAGGAGTTAAGAAGTGGTTTGAATTTCTAAAAGGTGGATCCCAATTCTAGTCCTCTAAGATAGTCAAAGGAAAAGCCTAAGGCTAGATCCTAAGTACTAAAGAGAAGAAGAGAAGACCTCATCAAAAATGAGGTCAACAATTCATCTCTACAATAAAAATTCATTGAGACTCCAAATAATCTCAGAAGCATTGAAAAGATGTTTAGAACCCGTTCTAAGCACTTCCTCAATACAATGAGGTGTTCTAAGAAGAATAATTGAACTTAATTATTCTTTGGTGAAGAAAATCATCCACAAAATATAAAGAACCTAGACGTCATAGGAATGACTAGCAGTAGGATTAGGATCTTGGTAGACAACCAAAACCTTTCCCTTAGCTTTACCTAGGTATTTGTTGCAAATATTTAAATGTTCTAACATGTGTTTTAAGTGTTGCTTGGAATGAGGAGAAGACCCTCCAGGTATGCTTTTACTTTATTGCAATTTACTTTATTGCAACTTATTTACCTGCACTGTGCTTTACTTTTCTTGCATGATAAACATGATTGTTGCATGAAAACTGAAACCTTTAGGATAGCCACAAAACTAAAACCAAAACTAAATTAAAAGTCACACAAGATAAAATTC
>JAKZJZ010001995.1:0-21682 GCA_022702705.1 Papilionanthe hookeriana x Papilionanthe teres
CACAGCGCGACACGCACCCCTTCGGAGCCGTCGAGGTTGACGCGGTGCCGCGTGGATAAGTAGAAAAATAGGGTTATTTTCCTATTTATTAAATACCCAGAACTTCAAAAATGCATAACTTTGTGTAGAAAGATCCTAAAAATAAAATAAAAATACTCTTTTGCTCAGTGAACAGAGGAGAATTATGTGGAAAAGAAATCAAGTCATTTCATTAGGTATTTTATTTTTAATGATTTATTTACTCTCTGTGGTATTTTAATTCTCCATTTTCATAGACAATTCACCATGGCATGAGACCATAAGGCTTTTGAAGCCTCTAATCTAGGGAACATTCCCTGACTTTTCCAAGGTTAGAGGCCATCCCTATGAGAAGTTATTGATTTTCCAAGTTCATGTTACTATTTTGAGTATTTTAATTCCAATAATTAGTATGTTGAGAAATAAATTCTAGCAAAATTTGGTAATGTTTCTTATGACCAGAGGGACCTAAGAAAAATAGGTTTTGAGTTAATTCACTTGGAATAATCCTAATTGGCCTAAATACCCAAAATTGAACTTTAATTAATTAGGGTTAACCACATATTAAATTAACTTGAAAATAATTCTCCACTAATCTTTAGGATCAGAGGAACATCACATAAAAATTTGAAGTCAATTGGACTTGACTAACCCCACCAAATGGGTTGATTAAGCCTCTTAAGCAAAATGGATAAAATTAAACTTTAAAAATTCATAACTCACAAAATACTTTTCAAAAATTCACAAAAATGGTTTTGGAGCTTCTCCGATATCAGAGAAACTTAGGAAAATTAAAATTGTAATTTTCTAAAAAAGTTGATTTTTATCATTATTTTAATATTTGTAATAATTAAAAAATAATAAAAATCATAAAAATATTAAAAATCACCAAAATGTGACATTTTGAATTCTAATCACTTAGGATTAAATCAAATATTTTTTTTAAGTCCCTAGGATAAGATATTGAATTTTAAAGGCTTAATGTAATTTTTAATATTAAAAAAATGTATTTTCCAACCTTTTCACTAAAATAATTTTAATAAATCAAAGAAAAATCATAAAAATATAAAATTTATTTCTCTAGACTCCTTGAGGTCAGAGAGATTTATGAAAAATATAAAATCTATTTTTCAACTTTTATTTTATTTTAAAATTAATTAATACTCCAAAATTCAAAATAATTGTAATAAATAAAATATAATTCAAAAATTCACCAAAGTTGATCCAAATAGTCCTCTAGTCATTAGAAACATCCCATAATTTTTTTAAAGATAGAAACATTTCCTTGGTCATGTTATTGAATTTTCCTTGAAAACCCCTATTTTCCATTAAAAATAATTACGTAAATAAATTAAATACAGAAAAATCACATTTTTTCTCCTCTAATGTCTTAATTGACATGTGAGTGAGGTTACATAAAAATTTCCAGTTTATTTGAGCTTAATTTAGTGAGTTATAGAATTATTAAGCTTGAAGGGCAAAAGGGTAATTAAAAATTTTAACCCTTAATTAAAATTTTAGGATTAATCAAAAAGGGGAGGGTAAAATATTTGATTTTAAACTGATTTTTGGATGATTAAAACTAAAATGATTGAGGGTAGAAATCTACTAATCATTTCAAATATAATTAAAGTAAAACTTTAATTAATTAATTAATTGAAATTTTGGAAGAATAATAGAAATTGGAATTATTAAAGTAGGGATATTATTAAGAGGTTATTTATTCTTTAATTTAAAAATCCCTAAATAAATCACTTCAATAATACTTAATTCTTACTTAAAAAAAATTAAAATAATAATTCAAATTAAAATATAACTAAAATTAAATCAAATTAAATTAAAATTAAATTAAATTAAATTAAATTAAATTAAATTAAATTAAAGTTAAAATTAAATTAAAATTAAATTAAATAAACTAAATTAAAATTAAAATTAAATTAAAATTAAATTAAATTAAATTAAATTAAATTAAATTAAATTAAAATTAAATTAAATTAAATCGAATCAAATTAAATTAAATTAAATTAAAATCAAATCAAATTAAATTAAAATTAAATTAAATTGAATTAAAATTAAATTGAATTAAATTAAATTAAAATCATTTAAAAACAAACCTAAATGAAATCATTAAGAATTAAATCTAAAATAACTTGAATACTATTCCAAACTTAAACTAATTTTTTATAATTAAGTCAAAATTAAAATTAAATCATTAAGTTTAAATCATTAAAATACTTAATAAGTTGATTTGCCCTTTTAAAGCTCTTATTATTATAACTCTTAAATGAGGTATCAAATGAAGTGTTACTTCACTTATGGGATATTCAAATGTCCTGGTTCACTGAGCAAGAGAGCAAAACTTAAACTCATGGATGATTAATTCACTTGTATAATTAAATTCTCTTGGACTTAAAACAATCCTAGAGGTATTGAAAAGATGTTTAAGACTCGTCTTAAGAACTTCCTCAATATGATGGGATGTTTATAAGAACAATTGAACTCAATTGTTCTTTGATGAAGAAAATCATCCCTAAACCAAAACACAAGAACCTAGACGTCATAGGAGATGACTAGCTATAGGAATAGGACTTTGGTAAACAACCAAAACCTTTCCCTTAGCTTTACCTAGGTACTTGTTGAAACATTTAAATGTCCTAACATGTGTTTTAAGTGCAGCTTGGGATGACGGGAAGACCCTCCGAGTACGCTTTTATTTTATTGCAACTTCATCGTCGACCTCATTTTTGATGAGGTCTTCTCTTCTTCTCTTTAAGTACTTAGGATCTAGCCTTAGGCTTTTCCTTCGACTATCTTAGAGGACTAGAATTGGGACCCACCTTTAGAAATTCAAACCACTTCTAAACTCCCCGCAAACTCCACAAACTTGACTATAGACCCCTAATCACCTAGAGGGTTGAAATCAAATGTGGAAGTTTAAAGGATGAGTTCCTATAGGACTCTTTGGCCTTAGGATCGCCACGGGTGGCCTGGTCTGGTGAAAGGCTGACTTACACATACACTACACCTATGCACTACACTCTCACACACCTCCTAAAGCACACTCATACCCAACTTAACTTCCTGACTCATGTAGGTGATTCACATGGATGGTCCTTAACCCCTAAGCCCTGGCTAAGAGGGTTAGAACAACATAATGAATGCCTCAAATGAGTCCCTTCATGGCTCATGTGGGCTTGATATGGCTTCATGGCTCAACAAAAATGATTTCATTTCACTTATATTCACCAAATCTTCAATTTTCCAAATTTTCAATTTTTGACCCCCGGGACCCTACACCCACCAACCCTACCAAAAGCCCTGAATAGCCCAAATTTCTCAAAAATTTCCAAATTACCCAAAATTCTCCAAAATCAATCCCAAACACTTCCACATCACTCAAATTGACCATTCCTAGCCAAAAATACCAAAAATTCCAAGAATACCCTCCCAATACCCTCCAAATACCCAAAATACCCCTTTTGACCCAAAAATCCAAAAATTCAGAAAATTCCCAGAAAATTCCAGAAAATCCCAAATATTCCCAATTTCATTTTGTTCAACTACACCATGGGCCAATTTTGTCAGTTTACCCCACTTTTGTCAAAACCCCCAATTTGACCCATTTTAACCCAAAGTAAACCCAATGTCAAACCAAACCTACCCAATTGATCCAAATTTTGGTCCAATTCAATTCTAAACTTCAATTCAACATCCCCAACACCAATCTAGACCAAATACAAGCCCAATTTGATTGACATTTGAATCCAATTTCACTTTTGGCCTTAAAGCCCAATTTGGACCTATGACCCAAACCTAACCCAAACTCACCCAATTCAACTCCAATTAACCCCAAATCTTTTCTAAACCTTCCTTAACATCCCCATGAACAAAACACTAACATGATTTGCTCAAAATTTAGACCCAAACCCCACTCAAATTCAACCCAAAAGCTAAAAGGCCCATTTTGACCTAAACCCAAACCTAGCCCAAATGAGCCCAAACCCCAAAACCAAAACCCAACCAAAGTTGAAACCTCTTTGAAACACTCCCATAAACATTTCCCAACATTAATTTTACATCAATTTCAACCCTAGCCCAACATTGACCCAAATTAGCCCAATTTGGCCCACTTTAGCTCACTTACCAATTAAACCCAAATTCAACCCAAATCAAACCCAAATCACTTCAAACTTGTCTCAAATCACTCATGACACATCCTTAAACTAAACCCAACATTTATTTGGCATGGCCCTTTGCAAAATTTTCATCTAAAAGCCCACTTCTAAAGGACATTCAAAAGCCCATTCCAAACCAAACTCAAAAGCCCAAGCCCATCCTAAAGCCCACATTACAATCTCATCTCATCCTCACTTAATTAAAATCATTCCTAAGTCCTAAATCAGCAATCAAATCTTTCTAAACAAAGCCATATGACAAACCATCCAAATTTTACACCAAATTACCAAAATTTCTAAAACCCTTTTTCATGAAATTGACCAAACTTTTTCCCAAGCCAAAGGTGAGCCATGAAGCCATTCTTAAGCCACATGAAAGCCATGTGAGTTGTTGACATGTGACCTTACCACATTGGGGAAAAAGAGGAGGTCCTTTAAGCACTTCCTAAAAGCCATTAACCTTACTTATGATTCCCTTAACCCAAATTTAATCTAAATATTCTTGGATGGAGACTTCTCCACTTAAGACCAAGTCGACCCAACCGATTCATCCAGCCCAAAACCGGATCATGGGGAGGTGAACCAAGCCCAAAATCATGGGTTGACCAAATTGAAGCAAAAATGACCCCTTCCCCATTCCATTTTGATTCCACCACTTTACACATGGCGGCCACCAATTGTCTTCACAAACATCAAGCCCTGACCCACTCCGACCCCGAGGGTGACCCATGCCTCGCCGCCGCCCACCCCGGCCGCCGGAAAACACCATGGCCGAAACCTTGGGAGGAGCCAAAATTTGGAATTCTCCCTCGCCGAGCTGCCCCATGCCTAGTGGTCACCATGGCTCGTTCTTCTCCTCACCGCAGCGAGTCGATCCCAAGCCCTAACTCCCCCGGGAGGCCCTCCAGCCATGCCTATTTAAACACCACCCCCTCTCGGCCATGAGAGGAGAGTTGCACAAACCTTGCCAAAACTCTGCCAAAATTGTTCCAGACCCCTCCTCATACACAGAGCACTTGATCCCCAGTGAGATCCCCCTGCCATTTCTTCTCCGCGAGCTCGATTTCGAGTTGAAATCCAAGCCCAAAACCAGGACACTTCCCCACGGTGAACCAATCCCCAAATTGATTGGTCCTACACCTTCACCGGACCAGGGAAGGTGTCCACCAGCAAAAGCCCCATCTCCGGGCCACCCAGGTTGTTCCGGACTCCAAGCTTTGTGATCGACTCGTGGTCGAAGTTCAACCTAGACAATTCACTGGACCGGGAGACTTCATCTCGGAGCTTGCCGGGATCCAATCGAAGGTGCAACAACTCTCGGATCGAAGCTTCACTTCTCCGAGCAAAGGTATGAGCTAATTCTTCATCCCGAGCTTCGGAGATTCTCCATTTCAAATGCCTTAATTTCAATGCATGTTTACCGTATGGATGTGTTCGTCTCTTCAAGACGAATCCATGGAGCATAAGAACACGAAAATCCATTGCGAATCGAGTGAGTTCTTAGGGTTAGAGTGTGGACGGTCACGGGATCACACCGGTCATGGACGATGAACGGATGCCGTCCATTTAATACACGCGCGGACGGACGACTCGGATGGCGTCGGACCGGAGACGGTACGAGAACCGCGGGGCCGGGTTGCCGACTCGGATGGCGGCGTCGAATGGGAGCGCGCCACGCGGCATTTCGGAGCCGCCGAGGTCGACGCGGCGCCGCGTGGATAAGTAGATAAATAGGAATATTTTCTATTTATTTAATTCCCGAACTTTAAAAATCCATATCTTTGTGTAGAAAAATCACAAAAATAAAATAAAAATACCCCCTCGCTCGGTGAACGAGAGGAGAATAATGTGGAAAAGAAATTAATTAATTTTGTCCAGATATTTTATTTTTAATTAATTATTTACTCCCTGCATTGTTTTAATTCTCCATGCATGTATACAATTCACCATGGCATGAGACCATAGGGCTTTTGAAGCCTCCGAACTTGGGAACATTCCCCGAATTTTCCAAGGTCGGAGGCCATCTCTGTGAAAAGTTATTGATTTTTCAAATGCATGTTGCTGTTTTAAGTATTTTAATTTCAAAAATTAGCATGTTGTGAAATAAATTCTAGGAAAATTTGGTGATGTTCCTTATGACCAGAGAACCCTAGGAAAAATAGGATTTGAGTTAATTCACTTAAATTAACCCTAATTGGCTTAGACACCCAAAATAGGTTTCTAATTAATTAGAGTTAACCATAGATCAAATTGACTTGAAATCAATTCTCCACTGACCTTTAGGATCAGAGGAACCCATCATAAAAATTTGAGGTCAATTGGACTTGGTTAGCCCCACTAATTGGGTTAATTAAGCCACTTAGCCATTTTAAACTTTAAAAATTCATAACTTTCAAAATGTCTTTCAAAAATTCACTAAATTGGTTTTGGAGTCTCTCTGATATCAGGGGAGTTTAAGAAAATTAAAATTTCAATTTTCTAAAAAAGTTGATTTTTAATATTATTTTAATATTTTTAATAATTAAAAAATAATAAAAATCACAAAAATAATAAAATTCACTAAAATGTTATATTTTGAATTTTAATCACTTGGGAACAAGTCCCATATTTTTCCTAGGTCTATTGAGTGAGATATTAATTTTTTAAAGCTCTAGGGTAATTTTAAAATTAAAAAATATATTTTCTAGCATTTTCATCAAAATAATTATAATAAATCAAAGAAAAATCAGAAAATTGTAAAGTTTGGTTCTCTGGAATCCTTGATATCAGAGAGAATTTTAAAAATTATAAAACTTATTTTTCAACATTTATTTTATTTTTAAATT
This sequence comes from Papilionanthe hookeriana x Papilionanthe teres, assembly GCA_022702705.1. Taxonomy (NCBI): domain Eukaryota; kingdom Viridiplantae; phylum Streptophyta; class Magnoliopsida; order Asparagales; family Orchidaceae; genus Papilionanthe; species Papilionanthe hookeriana x Papilionanthe teres. Next base: position 7,019 of record JAKZJZ010001995.1, read on the forward strand.
AATTAATACTCCAGAATTTAAAATAATTCTAATAAATAAAATATAATTCAAAAAATTACAAAATTTGGTCCAAGTGGTCCTCTGGTCATTAGGAATGTCCCCTAATTTTCTTAAGGACAGAAACTTTCCCTTGGTCATATTATTGAATTTTCCTTGGAAATTTCTATTTTCTACAAAAAATAATTATATAAATAAATTAAATACAGAAAAATCACATTTTCTCCTCTCATGTCTTCATTGACACATAAGTGAAGTCACATAAAAATTTCAAGTTCATTTGAGTTCAATTTAGTGAGTTATGAAATTATTAAGCTTAAAGGGCAAAATGGTAATTAAAATTTTAATCCTTAATTAAAACTTTAGGTTTAATAAAAATTAACAAGTAAAATATTTTGATCCTAATCTGATTTGGATGATTGAAATTTAAATAATTGAAGGGTAGAAACCCATTAAATAATTTAAAATGATTAAACTTTAAGTAAATAATTAATTGAATTTGGAAGAATAATAAATTTGGAATTATTAAAATAGGGATATTATTAGGAAGAGATTTATTCTTTAATTTAAAAATCCCTAAATTAATCATCTCATTAATACTCAACTCTTAATTAAAATGATAACTCAAATTTAAAATATTAAAAGACTTAATCATTAAATAAAAAAATTAAATCATTAAACTCTTTCAAAAAATTTCAATTAAATTAAATTAAATTAAGATTAAAAGTTGAATTAAATTAAATTAAAATTAAGTTAAATTAAATAAACAAATTAAATTAAATTAAATGAATTGAATACATTAAATTAAATAAATAAATAAAATTAAATTAAATTAAATTAAATTAAATAAATAAATAAAATTAAATAAAATTAAATTAAATTAAAATTAAATTAAATTAAATTAAGAAATTAAATCAAATAAATTAAATTGAATTAAATTAAATCAAATCAAATTAAATTAAAATAATTTAAATTAAAATAAATTAAATTAAATTAAATTAAGTTGAATTAAATAACCTCACTTAAGACATGAAGAAATAAATCTAAGATAACTTGAACACTATTCCAAACTTAAATCATTAATTTGAACTTAAATTTGAATCACAAATCATTAAGAATCATTTTGCCCTTAGGAGCTTTAGTTATCATAACTCCTAAATAGAACATTAAAATGTTACTTTACTTATAGGACATTCAAATGTCCTAGTTCATCGAGCAAGTTAACAAAACTTGAAAACCTCGGACGATCGATTCATTTACACAATTAAATTTATTTGGACTTGAAACAATCCTAGAAATATTGAAAAGATGTTTAAGATTCTTCTTAAGCACTTCCTCAATATGATAGGATATTTACAAGAACAATTGAACTTAATTGTTCTTTGATGAAGAAAATCGTCTTCAAACTAAAAACACAAAGAACCTAGACGTCATAGGAAATGACTAGCTATAGGATTAGGAACTTGGTAGAAAACCATAAACCTTTCCCTTAGCTTTACCTAGGAACTTGCTTAAATATTCTAACCGTGTTTTAAGTGCAACTTGGGATGACGGAAGACCCTCCAGAGTATGCTTTTATTTTATTGCAATTTATTTTATTGCAATTTATTTAATCGCATCGCACTTTATTTTTCTTGCATGATAAACAACGAGTTGCATGAAAACCTACACCTTTAGGACAGAAACCAAAACTGAAACCCAAAATTAAAATAAAAGACACTACAAGATAAAATTCACCTCCACAACATTTCAAAATATAAGACAATTCAAAATTTGATCACAAACAGAACACAAAACTACAACTACAACTAAATTAAAACGTCTCATTGAATGATCGGGAATACCTCGGATGATGTAACCCACGCGTTGCTAACGGGATTTCCCACGGTCTAAATGAAAGTGCGGAACTCATTTAGTTGAGTTTAGCAAATTCATCTCGGACTAAGTGAATTCGATGAAAATAACGGTGTCGGGATGACGGAACCGCGGGATCTTAATCGGTTCGTTTAATCAACTTTAAGATCTGTTTTAATTAAAACACAAAAAACACTTGGAAATTAAGACTTCTCTAAACCGAACACTTCTCTCATCTCTTGATTTATGATTTCTAAAACTAAACCTCTCGCAACAACAAGAAGCTCGGAGCATGGTGGGCGACACGGCCATCGTCGTCGACAAAACTTGAACCCGCTTCGACAGAAACTTTCTTAGAATTAAATAACCAAGCCATAGGATTTCGAGGTAGTTTGCCTAGTGCAACATAAATCCTCAACTTTTCGTTAGGCATTCGCATTGCAAATTAAGCCCTAACCGGTCTTAGGATTCCGAGGTAGTCGTCCGATACGACATAAACCCTCATATCTTCTAGGCAATTTGTATGATTCTATCATATAAATATAAGCCCTAATTAACTAAATTGGCAAGATTAAAACATTAAATAAACAATAGGACTTTCTTAAATCCAAGCCAAACAATAGGATAGTCGGGAGATTACCGAAGTCCGCTTCGAATCCGTGATCTCTCCTACTTTTCTTCCTTTGAATTTCCAAAATAAAATGTTCCAAATTTGATCCATTCCCTATTGAAATTCCAAAATTCAACCCCTTGAAAACTTAAACTTTCAAATCCTTGAGAGCAGAATTATTGATTATTATCGAGAGTTTTCTTAGGTGATTCCCGTCACTTAAGATGTAATTAACTATAGGGGCTTGCCCTTATAGGGAACTTTAAGAACCCGAGTAATATAAACCCCGTTTAATAGTTTCATATTAAGCGGGGAATTTGTCGGCTTATAAAATTGGTTCGCAGTACCAAACGGATGTCACAAACCTTTCTAGTTTATTTAATCGAGCCCCATTATCAAGCGATGTGTCTATTCTTCGGGATAGATACACGGTTTGTGGTGCGGCGCTCGTTTATATAAACTATTCGGGATGTGAGATCAGTTTGATTTCATATCTTAAAATTTTCAAATTTAAAATTATTTTCAAAATCAAATACTACTTTTCAAATTATTTATTTAAATTAAATTAAAATTCGCCGACAATTTCTGTAAGGCGACCCCCTTTTTAAAATATCACACAACCTAAAAAATACGCCGACATATTTCTGGCGACTCCGCTGGGGAAAAGTTCCTCTCTCCATTTTAATCAAATAGTTCTGCTTTCAAAAATCGGTAGTGTATCCATGTCCCTAATGGATCAAACTACCCTTCTTTCCGTTGGATACTATGTTCATTTCTACCTTGAACAAGTATAACCAATATTCTCTCGGATTTAGGAGCCACTGTTTAGACACCCATAAACAGAGAGGTTCCGAGATCCTTTTACCTCATTTCTGAGGTGGGGTGGACCCCCGATAGGTGTTAGTTTAGGAGTGATCCTTCGGGTCGAAAAGTCTTGCTTAAGACTCTCTTTTCCTTTCCAACTCCGATTCGATTCCTTACCTTCTCTACACCTTTGAACACTCCGTTCTAAATAAACAAACCCTTTAATAAGTGATTCCTTTTTATAAATACATGAACATGAATGAGTTCGGACTCTTTTCAATTCCTTTCTTTTCGTCCTAAAGAAAAGAAGCATAACTCGGGACCGACAACCGGAATCTACCCTGCGAAATGGAAGCCCCAAAACTGATTTTCTCTTTCACCAATGGACTGGACCTCGCTGTCTATAAGGATGAGTTGCCCGACAATGGAATCATCCGATTTGGACAAGGATTTGAAAACACGAACGTCAAAATCACCGACGTCTCCCTCTTTGCATTAATGAACAAGGTACCTGAAGCTGAAGAGCCGCTGCTTGAATTCAACCTTAGGTCAACCCAAGAATTCCCTCCTCTGCAAAGGATCCCAACTAGGAGGAGTACCGATGCCCACAGGAGGACTGTTCTTTCTACCCCCACTGGTCTAGTTGTTTCCGCACTCGCCCCGACTTTTGCCAAATCAAAGGGGAAAGAAATCCAAGATTATGATGGACCCGTTACCGTGGAGGGTACGGATCTTCTCGTAAGACCCTCTCGTTTTCGAGATCGGGTCCGGTTCAAAGATTCCGTCACTAACAAAGACCCGCAGAAGAAACAGAAATAGAAGGATCGCTAAAGAAGCCAGGGCTGCTGAAATTGCTTTCCTAGAAGAAATTCCAGAACTGCCAGAATATACACCGCTGCCTGAATACATACCACTGTTGGGAGGAAGCAGATTTCATCCCCTCTCCGCCGCAGAAGATGAAGAAAACATTCGCAAGATTGCTGCCAAATTACCACGACCCGCATATTACAACGATAGCCGTAAGAAAAGAACTAGAACTACGCCGTTTGCTCGTACCGCAAACTTTGGTAGAAAAGTTAGCGAAGAAGGAAAACCGCCCCGTATCGAAATTCTACGGAGGATAGGGCGGGTGCCGGTCAAATCCCGTCTTGGGCCCCGAGTAGAACCCGCCATCATGACGGAAAAGCCAAGTAAAAGAATGAAGGCTAGTCCGCCCTGTTGTCGTCTCGGGATTACAGATTAGGGAGGATACCACCTTCCGAGCATTTGGCCGACGGACCATCCGGTCCTGGACCTTCCGCCGCCGGAAGGATGGTATGGCGTCCCACTCTCGGGCGAGTTGAGATTGAAACGAGCAGCTCGAGAAAGAAAGTCTCGCCGGGAGACTTGATTCCGAAGAAAGTGCTACCGCGATGAAGGGGACTCGTGAGAAAGGGACCCGGCAGCTATCGCACGACAACCACGAAGACACACAGAAAGCCCCGCTAGAAGATGCCATGGAAAAGTTGAGAACCGATATCCGACGGTTGGCAAAAGAAAGAGAAGAAAAGTTCGGAGATGAGATTGATTCATCGGAATTTATGGACGACGAATACGCGAGAAATCAACATGGTTGAGACACGAGCTTCATCGGCTTCGCAAGGTGCTCCTGCGGCCGCGAAAGAGAGGAGCCGGAACCGATGAGAAGGCGGCTTCAAGAAAAAGATGATACGATCGCTCGAATGGCGAAAAGGATGGAAGAGATGGCCGTAGCTCCGGCCACTCTCCGGAGTCAAGTACAACCACGAAGGGAAACACCCCCGAGAGGTCATTCACATTGTAGACGGAGGAAAGGAGATTACGTCCGTCAATGGGGATGATCGGCTAAAAGGATACAACACAAAGTATGATTCTCGAAAAGGATATCAAGAACTTGGTGGAACGACGAGTGCGAGAAGCCTTAGCACAATCGAAAGAGCGGGACATCCATTCGGACGGGTAGACCCTACCCGGAAGAATTCGACGCCGTCCAATACCCGAAAGGCTTCGTACCACCTCTCGTTTAAGACCTTCGATGGAACCGGGAACCCTCGACGAGCATGTAGCACACTTTCGTGCCGGTTGTTGCAATGCCGGCGGGAGCGATGCATTACTCTTCCGACGGTTCGTCGGCGGTCCGTCGGGAATCGCCTTCGGCGGTATGCGGAATTACCAAACGGTTCGGTTAAGACATTCTCGAGCTAGAGAACCTCTTCATCGAGCGATTCGCCGGAGCTCGACACCACATCACTATAGGTGATTTAGTGGTAGAGAAGCAGAAGCCGAATGAAACTTTGGTGGATTACATACTCCGATGGAGGAACTTAAGTATGAAGTGTGAACCACAACTGCAAGAACAGCATGCAGTCGGCATTTTACTTAAAAGCATTCACGGCCCGATAGCACTTCTCCTCAAGGGATTCACTATTAAGACTTTCGAGAAGTTGTTAAGCAAGGCCGGAAGCTTGCAAGAGGAGGCAAAGCAATTAAGTTTCACCGACAAGACGGATAAACAAAAGCACAGTAAAGACTTTTGAAAAGAAATCCGGGATCGTCGCAACGGTTGACAAAGGCAAGCAACCGATGCAAATACCACCGGAACGGCCGCAACAACCACAACGAGTTACCGACAACCCCGGCCCGGCTATCGGTCATCCCCGCGATATGAACAACCACCTCGTCCGCAACGTACATTAAGAGAGCTTTTGAGCGAGAGAATATCCGTTCAAGAATGAAGCAGATGCTGAAAATGTTCCGCGAGTCGATGAAGACTCCAGATTTCCAGTACCGCGAGCCTAAAAGACCGAAGAGGTCAACAAGAAAGGTGATCCCGACTTTTGCCCTTACCACCGGATGCTTGGGCACAAGATAGAAGATTGCATTACCTTCAAAAGTTGGCTCAATGACAACTGCGGAAAGGGAATATAACGATCCCGAAGGAATACATGAAGGAACCCCGAAAGGAGGTTCCGTCAATGTTATCTCGGCCGATCCCATCATTCCGATAGATCCCTATACGACCGACGATGGATGGACTACCGCTTGGACGAGGTCTTCGAAAAAGATTTTAGACAGCATCCAAACCGCTTCGGTGCGAGCTTCAATTCAGAGTTTGAAACCTGTTAAGCCGGTACTATCACTTGCGATAGAAGAACCACCTCAACAGGAGACGATTAAAGAGAAGAAGAAAATTGACGAAGAAGAGAAGACTGAGGCACCTAAGGCTAGGCTAGGGGCTGCTTATCCTAGGATAGTTGTTTCTGATTCGGGGGAGAAATCCCTCGAACCCTTGACTCTGTATGATTATCCGCTCACTTCGGTGGGATCATATAATGATAAGGGTGATGGCGTTGGCTACGTTTTGATCGTTTCTAACGATTACGTAACTAACGATAATCCGGATATCGATTTCGATACCAACGACAATTCTCAAATCATACACGATCTCGACAAGCAAAATAACGAAGAAGACATCCATCAAGGAGGCTACGAGAGTTCAACAAGCAACGAATCTATCCGCGAGTTTCGAGGAGCTCCGATCACGATAGAGTTAGAGCCTTCGGACTGCGAAGCTAATCCGGAAGAGCCTGTCATTCCGATTCAAGAAAAAACACCGGCGAGCTCAACAATAGATTCAGAAGAAATTACAGAGGTCAGCTTAAGGAGTGGAAAAGTTCTACCTCCGAGAATGGGTCCAAAAGACAAAGGGAAGCAGGTGGTTGTTCGGGAAGAACCAACCCGGCAGAAGAAATACCCATTCGAGAAAAGCAGAGACACATGAAAACAAAGTGGACTACAACGTGCTAGCCCATCTTAGGAAACTACCGACCAAGCCGAGCATCTACGACGCTCTCATCTTATCAAAGGAGATGAGAGAAGCTCGATCAAGGCCTTACTTGATCCGAGAAATTTGTTTAGCTCAAATGGCCGGAGAGTCCTTAGATGAGGTTTGCTCGTTAAAGGAACGACGAGGTGTTACCTTCACGGACGACGACCTACTACTTGGAACGACAGATCACAATCGACCGTTGTACATTTCAGTTACAATCGGAAGATTTACACTCTCCAGAGTATTGGTGGATCCGGGAGCATCAATCAATATAATGAATCTTCGAACGCTAGCATACTTGGAAATTGATGCCCGCGAGCTCGAGGCGGACAAAATGTTATTAAGAGGATTCGACCGGAAAGGAGAAAGAGCCCTCGGCTCAATAACACTGCTAATGAAGACCGGTGACTTAGCAAAGACAACCGCGAAATTTCACATAATTGATTCGAAACGTCGTTCAACGCTCTACTCGGGCCGACCATGGATACATGAAAACGGGATGGTACCATCATCTCTACATCGAGTGCATCAAGTACTACGATGGAGGGGAACGAGTGCATCAAAGGTGACTTACAACCATTCTCCGTACATGAAATTGGAATCCACGAGGATGCGGCTTATTATGCACCGCCGAAGAAAACGATCTTCTCCGGAGATACTATAACAAATGAAGCAAAGAAAGTTCGGGACAACGAAGAACTCGAAGTTCTAGTCCAACGGTCACTCACCACTCCCTTACGGCGAGATGGTGAAGGTTTCTCCACAACTCGCATCCGAGGTCGAGGCCGGGGACGAGGTCGTGGTAGAGACATTAGGACAATTGGACGAGAGAAACCAACCATCAATGTCGATTGGGAATATAGTTCCGAAGAAGAAAGAGAAATCAAACAAGAAGCGAGCGACAATAAGTCGAAAGAAGCCGCAATTCAAAATCCCTATTGAAGATGAAAGAAACGAAGAATACAAATCGATGTACGAGAAGATTAACCACTATGTACATACTATGACCCTGACCCCGATCCATTCTAATAAGATCGAGGGTATGGAGGTCAAAGAGGTACGTAGCGGTGGTGCAAAGCCCATCAAATTCTACCGTGGTGCTTCTTCCTCCAAAAGCCGAAAATAATGTACAATTTGAAGATGCTACTTCATCAGAATTAATGGAATTGCCTTTTGAGTGGTACTCTCTCTGTGTTCAAAATTTAATTCAGCGTGGTTTCTTACCTCGACAGTGGACAAAAGGTCAATCACAACGTTTTGAAAATTTATGGAATAACTCCGGTCGTCCACCCAACTCAAAACATGGTCTCGGATTCGGCACAGTAGGATCAGTTGATGATACTGAATTTTGCTTGGTTATCACCTGCGAATCTAATGAAAACTGCATGGAAACTACGGAAGAACTCGAAGATTTGCAAATTGGAGACGCTCCACCAGAATTCGAAGAAGAAATCAAATCTACGATAGATGAGTTAACGGAAGTTAACTTAGGTACTAGCGAAGAGCCTAGACCTACCTTTGTTAGCTCTTTACTCAATAAAGAAGACTCCAAAGAAATAATCAAGTTATTAATGGAATTCAAAGACTGTTTTGCTTGGAGCTACGATGAGATGCCAGGTTTAGCTCCAGAGGTCGCAGTCCATAAGCTAGGAGTGGACCCTACTTCTGTTCCGATCGGACAAGGTCCCGAAGAATGCGTCTAGAAATCGAACAACAAGTCATAGCCGAAGTTAAAAAGCTAATAGACGCTAAATTTGTCCGTGAAGAACAATACCCGACTTGGTTAGCCAACGTGGTACCGGTCGGGAAGAAGAATGGTCGGATCGGAATTTGTGTGGATTTCGAGAGATTTAAACAAGGCATGTCCAAAAGATGAATTTCCTCTACCGATCCCGAATTAATGATCGACATCGCTTCAACACACGAAATATTCTCATTCATGGATGGATCTTCGGGATACAACCAAATAAAAATGGCTCCGGAAGATGAAAAGCTTACGAGCATTCGAACGCCGATCGGAGTATTTTGCTACACCGTGATGCCATTCGGATTGAAGAACGCAGGAGCAACCTACCAAAGAGCAATGACAAGAATTTTTGATGATCTCATCCATAATCAAGTCGAATGCTACGTGGACGATGTGGTCATCAAAAGCAAAATAAAGGACAACCACTTGTATGATTTGAGAATTGTTTTCGAACGATTAAGGCAATTTAACCTTAAGATGAATCCCTTAAAATGCGCCTTCGGCGTCACCTCCGGGAAATTCTTAGGATTCGTTGTCCGACATCGTGGAATCGAAATCGATCCGAAAAAGATTGAAGCCATCTTAGAAATGCCGCCTCCCAAAACCTTAAAACAACTACGATCTTTTCAAGGGAAGCTGGCATATCTTCGACGCTTTATCTCAAACCTGTCAGGTAGGTGTCGGCCTTTCTCGGCACTAGTTAAAAAGGACGCCAAATTTATTTGGGAAGAGAAATGCCAGAGGGCCTTCGAGGACATTAAGCAATATTTAATGACACCTCTGTCTTAGCGAGCCCCGGTCTCGGGTAGACCGCTAATACTTTATACCGCGGCTTTAGACGACTCTCTCGGAGCCTCGTTAGCCTGGGTCGATGATGAGGGTAAAGAAAATGCTCTTTATTACTTAAGCCGTCGTTTACTGCCGACGGAAATAAGGTATCCCGCAATTGAAAAGCATTGTTTGGCCCTGATCTTCGCCGCTCAAAAGCTCAGGCATTACATGCTTTCTCATAAGGTCAACTTGATCTCGAAGTTTAATCCATTGCAATACTTGATGACTCGTCCAACGCTTTCCGGCAGACTTGCCAGATGGTCGATGATATTATTGCAATTCGATATAACTTTCGTGCCTCTTCGTGCCGTAAAGGGACAAGCCTTAGCAGACTTCCTTGCAGGCACACCCTTTGCGGCGAATCTCCTCTCAATGACGATCCGCCGGATGAACAAATAATGAATCTAGAAGACCTTGATGATCGACGTTGGGAATTATATTTCGACGGAGCATCTTCGACAGCACAAAGACGAAGAATCGCAAGTGATAGTGCCCGTAAGGCGGGAATCGGGCTAATCTTTATAACACCGGAGCGGGGGATGTTAAGATACTCCTACCACTTGACAGAGCCGTGTACAAACAACGAAGCGAGAATACGAAGCCCTCATAACGGGATCGGAATTAACCATTCGAATGGGGATAACGGACATCAACATCTACGGAGATTCACGGTTAATCATTCGACGGATCGTCGGACAATACAGAATTTTAAAACCAAGACTCGAACAATACTTCCGAGTATGCTATACAATTGTTGGAACAGATTCCAAATGTGACAATCTACAAAATTCCCGAAAGAAAACGCTCAGCGGATGCGCTAGCTCGTCTCGCAAAAGAATTTGCTCGTTTGCAAGATGAATCGGTGGAAGTGTCGGTTCACGGACGCCGAGTCCTATCACGACTCGACATTGACACGATACACAAATCGGATAAGGAAGAAGAATCAATTGCAGCGAGTGACGTGAAAACACGGAAGATTGGCGACAACCATTAATAGATTACTTGCAAACAGGGAAACTACCGGACGATAGGTCGCTAGCTCATCGGATCAAGAAAGAACTGCGTCCTACGCATTAGTAAACAATACGTTATACGGAAGGTCTTTTGATCAAATGTGGCTAAGGTGCCTAAGTGGGTCCGAAGCTCGTGAAATTGTTAAGGAGGTGCATTCGGGACTCCGTGGCGCTCACCGGTCGGGTCCAAAGATGAAAATGAAAATTAAAAGACTAGGGTACTACCGGCCCTCGATGATGACCGACCGCATGAAAATCGCCAAGAGCCGTCACCGGTGCCAAGTGCACGGAGTGGTTCTACACCAACCTCCAAATGTGCTACATCCGACAATTGCATCGTGGCCATTTGAATGTTGGGGCACGGATATAGTGGGTCCGATAGAACCGCCGTCGTCGAAAGGACATCGCTTCATTCTTGCGGCTACGGATTACTTTTCCAAGTGGGCAGAGGCGGTTCCACTTAGAGAAGTGAAAGCACATCACGTGCTACAATTTTTCAAGAACCAAGTTGTCTACCGTTTCGGGGTGCCGCGCGAGATCATCTCGGATAATGGGTCGGCATTCGAAGCACACAAATCAACAATTTTGTCGGGAGACACGGAATCGGCGGCGATATTCAACAATTTACTACCCGAGAGCAAACGGCCTCGGCGAGGCTTTTAATAAAACTCTCGTTCAAATCTTAAAGAAGACTTTAGACGACAATAAGAGAAATTGGCACGAGAAGTTGTTAGAAGCCTTATGGGCCTACCGGACAACCTTCAGAACTCCTACGCAAGCTACACCTTACGCTCTGGTGTATGGGTCCGAGGCAGTGTTACCTTTAGAGGTTCGGCTCCCTTCACTCGAATTGCAGTTGCAAATAAAATCACAACGAAGAAAACGCCAAATTACGACTCGAAGAATTAGAGAGCACCGGAAGGGAAAAGACTTGCGGCGCAACGAATTTAGAATTATACCAAGCTAAGATGATTCGGGCTCATGATAAGCCGGTCCGCCCAAGAACCTTCAAAGTTGGTGATTTAGTTCTCGTTCTCAAGAGACCTATTCTTGCACACCGCAAGATGGGGGAAAATTTGAACCCACTTGGGAAGGACCGTTTGTGGTTGAAGCGAGTATACTCGGGAGGTTCCTACCGGCTAGTGAATTGCCGGGGAGAACGACATATGCTTCCGATCGATGGACGATACTTGAAAAAGTATTACGCTACCCGATGTTTCGAAGGAATGAACTTCCCATCCCTAGAAGCACGGGTGAAGTGATTACTTATGAATGGGTCCGAACCCAAAAATAACAAAAATGTGCTAAAATAAATAAAATCCTGATAATAAAATTTTCCTTGTTTTCTTTTCCAAATCAAAATCTCTTACTTGATCTTATCCTACTTCATTCCTGTTAAGTTTGAAAATATAAGAATAATAATAAAACAAGATGTCTTTAATAAACATTTTCTTGATGTTCTTGTTCTTAGTACGACCCCGATCCTTTTCCTTGTCTTTTCGCGGGGAAATGTCGAGCGGGCGGTTGGTCTTGAACTTTAAGAATGGCGTAAGCCTTGCACTTGATGAAAAGAGGGTGAAAGATGGAGCGATAATCGAGATTGACTCGGATTTCGCACCAGCGAGCCTACGATACGAGGAAAGTGGTCGGGTCTCGGTTGATCGAGAAGAAGCTGCCGGACATACGGTGATGAAAGTGGGTGGCCCAAGCCACCAATCCGAGCAACAAGAAAAGAAAGACAAATGTTGAAGAAGATAAGAAAATGAAGTACGTAGTCGCTACGGCGGAGGCGAGCTTGTCGGCGCCGCGCCACGAGAGATTCAAGAAGTTCGGAGAGCTACTCTCGCGGCAACGCAACGAAGAAATAAGAATCGCCGTATCCGTAAGATGTTGACAAAACTAGTTGCGGATCGGCATGACGAGGCGATTGCTAATGTCGGTGCATACACTTCGAGGACATCGGTTCACCGGGAACCGGAAGAAAGGAGGCCGGCTCCTAAGATGACGAAAGAACCGGAGAAATCTCACGAAGACCGGAAGAAAGAAGGCTACCACGCCACCGGATAGAACCACCGGTGATGCATGACCTTGTTGCGAAGCAACCCGGGGGATGTCCCGACGAGCATCATCCACGAGGAGCCGAGGTATGCGGGAGAACGTGAAGGGATCGAACCTTATATCCCACAATACGTCACCGGGCCTCGCCATCGCGGATCATTCGGAATACGAGCTGGAGAGAATGCGGAATGTTGAAAAGAAAACCTTTGAATACTTTGAAAGGATTAGAGGCGAGAAGAATCAATATACTTGGAGGGCCTCGAATTACATACGGACGTATTCTCGGAGTATGAGCGACGACAGAATCGTGGATTGCATCCGGGATTTGAAAAGACTGAGCCGAGCAGGCCGCCTGAGGAAAACACATACTCGAGCCCCGGAGATGGATGCCGGGGAAAGGAAGAATCACAATACAATGTGGATGCTTGTTACAACTTTGCCGAGGACAGGAAGGGAAACCCGCCGGGAATACTCCGTCATGGGCGAGTGGACCCGATGCCATTAGCCATCAAGAGAATGGTAAAGAGATTGATAACATGGAGAGTACTGCGCCAGAGTCGCATACCCGATAGTTGCATCATCAATATCTACAAACAGGGGTAGCTGTATACCCCCACACATTGATCACCATGACTTTGTCGGACCTTTACGCACGATCTCTTTTACGAGCGAGTGTAACATCATGTTCGGATCCGACCTCCGGATAGCGAGGCCCGGGTGAGTTCCGAGGGCCGGTAAAGATACCACTACCGGTAGGTTCCGTCATGATGCCGAAGGGTAACGGAGCGGATATCGCCAAGCATTGCATACCGGGAGTACCGGTGAAGAGGATCTCGGTTACGTTCGGGAGGATGGACGACGAGAAGATACCTTACCATTTCCGGCCGGACCGGAGCTAGAGAGCCTCCGACCTTACAGCTCGTGAGTTACATGGAAAATATCACACCTCCAATGTACATCCATACGGCATCCTTGCCGAGGATGGCTTGGAAGGTGATGTTATTGACCATGTACCTCACTATTCAGACATGGATTTTGACAGATACCTTTTTGGATGAATCAACAAAGATCATACACAGTCCGTTTTGAGTCTACATGGATTGTATGAAATATATTCCGGATCAAGATGTATGATGTATCTTCTACATGATTGGAATGAAAGTGACCATGTCACATTTTTGGCCTTCACCTCTTTTGTGCAAATTGATTGGGAAACGCCATTAAAGTTAAATGAACTTCGAACAAAGAACAGAAAAGAAATAAAACAAAAAAAAAAGATAAAAGAAAACTTTCTAAAAAAAAAAAAATCTAAAAAATGACAAACACCAAATTCACATGAACATTAAGTAAACAACAAAATAAAATTTGAATCATTAAAGGACAAACAAAATCAACAAGAATGTTAAATCAAATTCTCAATCAAATTTCGAATCCAATCTCGATCAAACTTCAAATTTCATCTTCCAAATTTCAAATCAAATCCTCAATCAAATTTCAACCGAGTTCAAACTCGTCCTTCCAAATTTTAAGTTCAATCTTTCCAAATTTCAAACCTCAAATTCAATCTTTCCAGATTCCAAATCTTTGTCAAATTTCAAATCTCAAATTCGATCTTTCCAGATCTCACATCAAACCTCAAATCAATTCAAACCTTTGGGTCGAGGATTTTACATCCAAGACTGCACTGCTTTAGGATTCTCTTCCTATTGCACTGAAATACATCAATTCAAACTTTTGGGTCGAGGATTTTACATCCAAGACTGCACTGCCTTAGGATTCTCTTCCTATTGCACTGAAATACATCAATTCAAACTTTTGGGTCGAGGATTTTACATCCAAGACTACCTTGCTTTAGGATTCTCTTCCTATTGCCTTTGAAATACATCAATTCAAACCTTTGGGT
>JAKZJZ010001996.1:0-21652 GCA_022702705.1 Papilionanthe hookeriana x Papilionanthe teres
TGAAAGAAAAGCCAGAAATATAGGTTTAAGGTGTGCCTATTGAGTCCTACATCATAACTCGGTGGGTCCCTATTTGTTTATGAAGAGAATGCCTTTTTTTAGCAAAGCATAATAAGTCAAGTTTCCCTCCAATATATTGATCCACTTGAAAAATACCTATTTTATGCCTCATTTATGATTCAATTCTTAAGAATATTATGCTTTAATGAAAGGTATTTTTATGTTATTGGATGTAGGTGATAAAAAAAGAGTTCAAGAAGGAAAAAGGAGCAAAATGAGAAAAAATGGAGCTTAAAGATCAAAGATATCGAAATTATTAGTTTGGCACCTAGGCGCCAGAATCCGGCGCTAAGCGCCAGCTCGATACAGACGCAGAAAAGATTTTTGAAGACTTTGGGCAGTTATTTTGACTGTGTTAAGTGGTTATTAGCCCTTCTAGAAGACTGGAAGTTAGTCCTAATACATAGGACATGTGATACAATGCATCTGGACACAGGAAAATGGTTTTAATCGCAAAGAGTTAAGATCCAAAGTGAAGAGGTGCGAAGACCTGGTCACAGACTCCGGCGCCTAGACGCCAGATTCCGGTGCTTAGGCGCTACAGTTACCTTCTAGAAGATACATTGTATTTGGACGAATTTTGAAGATATGCCTTAAGCAGCCCTGTTGACCTCATTTTTGATGAGGTCTTCCTTTTCTTCTTTTTAGTGCTTAGGATCTAGCCTTAGGCTTTTCCTTTGACTATCTTAGAGGACTAGAATTGGGACCCGCCTTTTAGAAATTCAAACCACTTCTAAACTCCCTGCAAACTCCACAAACTTGACTATAGACCCCTAATCACCTAGAGGGTTGAAATCGAATATGGAAGTTTAAAGGATGAGTTCCTATAGGACTCTTTGGCCTTAGGACTCACCCTGGGTGGCCTGGTCTGATGAAGGGGCTGACATACACTACACTTACACACTACATTTCCACACACTTCCTAAAACCACACCCATACCCAACTTGACCTCTGACTCATGTAGGTGATTCACATGGATGGTCCTTAACCCCTAAGCCCTTGGTCGAGAGGGTTAGGAACAACATAGTGAATGCCTCAAATGAGTCCTTTCATGGCTCATATGGGCTTGAAATGGCTTCATGGCTCAACCAAAATGATTTCACCCCACCCAAATTCACCCAATCTTCAATTTCCCAAATTTTCAATTTTTGACCCCGGGACCCTACACCTACTAAACTGCCCAAAACCTTGAATTACCCAAATTTTTGCAAAATCTCCAAATTACCTAAAATTTTCCAAAATCAATCCCAAACACCTCCACATCACTCAAATTGATCATCCATACCCAAAAATACCAAAAATTCCAAAAATACCCCCCAATACCCTCCAAATACCCAAAATACCCTTCTTGGCCTAAAAATCCAAAAATTCAGAAAATTCCCAGAAAATTCCAGAAAATCCCAAATATTCCCAATTTCATTTTGTCCAACTACACCATGGGCCAATTTTGTCAATTTACCCTACTTTTGTCAAAACCCCCAAATTGACCCATTTTAACCCAAAGTGGACCCGATGTCAAACCAAACATACCCAATTGACCCCAATCTTGGTCCAATTCAATTCTAAACTTCAATTCAACATTCCCAATACCAATTTAGACCAAATCCAAGTCCAATTTGATTGACATTTGGATCCAATTTCACTTTGGGCCTTAAAGCCCAAATTTGGACCCATGATCCAAACTTAGCCCAAACTAACCCAATTCAACTCCAATTAACCCCAAATCTTTTCTAAACTTTCCTTAACATCCTCATAAACAAAACACTAACATGATTTGCCCAAGATTTTGACCCAAACCCCACTCAAATTCAACCCAAAATCAAAAAGCCCAATTTTGACCTAAACCCAGAATCTAACCCAAATAGGCCCAAACCTCAAAATTAAAACCCAACCAAAGCCAAAACCTCTTTGAAACACTCCCATAAACATTTCTTAATATTTATTTTACATCAATTTCAACCCTAGCCCAACATTGGCCCAAGTTAGCCCAATTTGACCTACATTGGCCCATTCACCAAAAGAATTCAAATCCAACCCAATTCAAGTCCAAACTACCCCAAATTTGCTTCAAGTCACTCATGACACATCCATGAGCTAAACCCAATAATTATTTGGCCCAACCTCTTTACAAAATTTCATCCCAAAATCCATTTTAAAATTCAAGAGCCCACTTTCCTAATCCATCTTAAAAGCCCATCTAAAACCCTTTCAAAAAAAGCCCAAAATTCTTCCAAGGCCCATATGACATTTCCCCTCATCATACTTTCAATTAAAATCATCCCTAAGTCCTAAATTCATCATCAAATAATTCCAAATCAAGCCTCATGCCAAATCACCCCTAAATACCAAAATTTTCCTTAAATCCATTTCCATGAAATTGACTTTACTTTTCCCAAGCCAAATGGAGCCATGGAGCCATGCATAAGCCATATGCAAGCCATGAGAGCCTCTTTACATGTCACCATGCCATTTTGGGCAAAAGGAGGAGGCTCTTTCCTTAACTCCTAAAGGTGGTTAACCACTTACATGATTCCACTAAACCATGCTTAAGCCTAATTGTACTTGGATTGTGACTTGACCCCACTAATCAAGCTGATCCGAATCACTTTCTCCTCGGCCTAAACCGAGGCCTTGGGTGGTGCACCTAGCCCAAATGGGTGGGTTGACCCATTTAGGTCCAAATCTAGCCATGCCCCATTCCACTTTGGATCAAAGCCTTTACACATGTCCATGGCCGATTGATTGCACAAACCTCCAGCCACGACCCACGACCTTGAGGGTGACCCATGCACAGCCGGCCGGCCACCAGGCCGCCGGAAAACACCATGGCCGAGAGCTCGCATGTGAGCCAACATTGAAATTCTCACTTGCTGAGCTGCCCCATCCCTAGTGGTCACCATGGCTGATCTTCTCCTCACCGAGAGCTGGTGATCCCGAGCCACTAACTCTCCACGGGAGGCCCCAGGCCAGCTCTGATTCAAACTCCACCCCTCTCGGCCATGAAGGGAGCCAAGCACAAACCTTGCCGAAACTACTGCCAAAATCGTTCCAAACCCTTCACCATCCTTAGAGCGGTTGATCCCAGGTGTCGATTTGCCCTAATCCCCACCAACGAGCCCGATTTCTCGGCCGAAATTCCACCCAAAACCAGGACACTTTGCCACGGTGAGCCAATCCTCAAATTGACTGGTCCTACACCTTCACTGGACCAAGAGGAGAAGTTTCCCACCGAAAGCCCCATCTCCGGGCCACCCGGTTGCTCCGGCCTCCAAGCTTTGTGATCGGGCGTGGTCACTTTCATAGCTAGAGCGATTCACCGGACCGGGAGACTTCATGCGGAGCTTCGCGGGACCCGATCGAAGGTGCAACAACTCTCGGATTGAAGCCACACTTCTCCGAGCTAAGGTATGAGTTAACTATTCATCCCGAGCTTCGGAGATTCTCCATTTCAAATGCCTTAGTTTCGATGCATGTTAGCCGTATAGATGTGTTCGTCTCTTCGAGACGAATCCATGAGAGCATAAGAACATGAAAATCCATTGAGAATCGAGTGAGATCTTAGGGATTTAGTGTGGACGGCTCTCGGGTGAGAACACTTGGGGACGATGAACGGATGCGCGTCCATTCGATACACGCGCGCACGGACGGCCGAGATTGCGTCGGACCGGGAGACGGTACGAGAACCGCGGGGCCCGGGCTGGCCGAGTCGGATGGCGGCGTCGAATGGGAGCGCGACACGCGGCGTTTCGGAGGCTGCCGAGGTTGACGCGGCGCCGCGTGGATAAATAGAAAATTAGGGTATTTTTCATTTATTTAATTCCCTAAACTTCAAAAATTCATATCTACGTGTAGAAAAATCACAAAAATAAAATAAAAATACCCTCTTGCTCGAGTGAACGAGAGGAGAATAATGTGGAAAAGAAATCATTTAATTTAATTAAGTATTTTATTTTTTATGATTTATTTACTCTCTGCATACATTTAATTCTCCATGCATGTATACAATTCACCATGGCATGAGACCATAGGGCTTTTGAAGCCTGCGAACTTGGGAACATTCACTGAATTTTCCAAGGTCGGGAGGCCATCTCTGTGAAAAGTTATTTATTTTTCAAATGCATGTTGTTGTTTTGAGTATTTTAATTCCAAAAATTAGCATGTTGTGAAATAAATTCTAGAAATATTTGGTGATGTTCCTTATGACCAGAGAACTTCTAGGAAAAATAGGACTTGAGTTAATTCACTCAGAATAACCACTAATTGGCTTAAACACCTAAAATAGGTCTTTAATTAATTAGAGTTCACCAAGTATCAAATTGACTTGAAATCAATTCTCCACTGACCTTTAGGATCGAGAGGAATCCACCATAAAAATTTGAAGTCAATTGGACTTGGTTAGCCCCACTAATTGGGTTGATTAAGTCACTTAGCCATTTTAAACTTTAAAAATTCATAACTTTCAAAATATTTTTTAAAAATTCACCAAATTGGTTTTGGAGCCTCTCTGATATCAGGGGAATCTAAGAAAATTAAAATTTCAATTTTCTAAAAAAGTTGATTTTTAATAATATTTTAATATTTTTAATAATTAAAAAATAATAAAAATCACAAAAATAATAAAATTCACCAAAATGTCACATTTTGAATTTTAATCACTTAGGAACAAATCCCACATTTTTCCTAAGTCTATTTAGTGAGATATTAAATTTTAAAGCCCTAGGGTAATTTTAAAATTAAAAAAATGTATTTTCTAGCATTTTCACTAAAATAATGATTATAAATCATAGAAAAATCAGAAAATTGCAAAATTTGATTCTCTGGTTTCCTTGATATCAGAGAGATTTTTGAAAAATATAAAATCCATTTTTCAACATTTATTTTATTTTTAAATTAATTAACACTCCAAAACTCAAAATAATTATAATAAAAATAATATAATTCAAAAAATCACCAAAATTGGTCCAAGTGCTTCTCTGGTCATTAGGAATGTCCCCTAATTTTCTTAAGGACAGAAACTTTCCCTTGGTCATGTTATCAAATTTTCCTTGAAAATCTTTATTTTCCACCAAAAATAATTATATAAATAAATTAAATACAGAAAAATCACATTTTCTCCTCTCATGTCTTTATTGACATATGAGTAAAGTCACATAAAAATTTCAAGTTCATTTGAGTTCAATTTAGTGAGTTATGAAATTATTAAGCTTAAAGGGTAAAATGGTAATTAAAATCTTTAATCCTTAATTAAAACTTTAGGTTTAATAAAAAATCAACAAGTAAAATATTTGATCTTAATCTGATTTGGATGATTGAAATTTAAATAATTAAAGGGTAGGAACCCATTAAATAATTTTAAAATGATTAAACTTTAATTAAATAATAGATTAAATTTGGAAGAATAATAAAATTGAAATTATTAAAATAAGGGATCTTTATTAGGAAGAGATTTATTCTTTAATTTAAAAAATCCCTAAATTAATTATATCAACTAATACTCAATTTTTAATTAAAATGATAACTCAAATTTAAAATATTAAAAGACTTAATTTCAATTAAAATTAAAAATAAAGTAAATTAAAGATAAATTAAATTAAGATTAAATTTAAAAATTAAATTAAATTAAATTAAATAATTAAATTAAATTAAATTAAACAATTAAATTAAATTAATTAAAATTAAATTAAATTAAATCAAACAATTAAATTAAATTAAACAATTAAATTAAATTAAATTAAACAATTAAATTAAATTAAATTAAATAATTAAATTAAACTAAATTACAATTAAATTAAATTAAATTAAATTAAATTAAATTAAATTAAATAATTAAATTAAAGTTAAATCAAATCAAATTAATTAAACACCAAGTCAAATTAAATTGAACTATGTTAAACTAAATTAAAACTCAATTAAATTAAGTTAAATTAAATATAACATCACCTAAGACATAAAAGAAATTAAATATAAAACAACTTGAACAACTATTCCAAATTTAAACTCTTTAACTTAAACCAAATCATTTGAATACTAACTTACCCTTGAAAGCTTTAGTTATTATAGCTCCTAAATAAAACATTAAATGAAGTGTCACTTCACTCATAGGATATTCGAATGTCCTAGTTCAACGAGCAAATTAACGAAGACTTGAAAACCTCGGACGATCGATTCATTTATATAATTAAATTCATTTGGACTTAAAACAATCCTGGAAATATTGAAAAGATGTTTAAGATTCTTCTTAAGCACTTCCTCGATATGATAGGATATTTATAAGAACGATTGGACTTAATTGTCCTTTGATGAAGAAAATCGTCCTCAAACAAAAACACAAAGAACCTAGACGTCATAGGAGTTGACTAGCTATAGGATTAGGAATTTGGTAGAAAACCATAACCTTTCCCTTAGCTTTACCTAGGAACTTGCTTAAATATTCTAATTGTGTTTTAAGTGCGAGCTTGGGATGACGGGAAGACCCTCCAGGGTACGCTTTTATTTTATTGCGATTTACTTTCTTGCAATTTACTTTCTTACGATTTACTTTATTGCAAATGCATTTTACTTTTCTTGCATGATAAAACAACTGTTGCATGAAAACCCACACCTTTAGGATAGCCCCTAAAACTGAAACCAAAACTAAGTTAAAAGTCATTGCAAGATAAAATTCACCGCACGACATTTCGAAAGATAAAACAACTCGAAATTTAATCACAAACAGAACACAAAACTACGATTGCAACTAAATTAAAACGTCCTGTTGGATGATCGGGAATACCTCGGATGATGTAACCTACGTGTTGCTAACGGGATTTCCCACGATCTAAATGAAAGTGTGGAACTCATTCGGTTGAGTTTAGCAAATTCATACGGACTAAGTGAATCCGATAAAAATAATGATGCCGGAAGGATGGAACAGTGGGATCTTAACCGGTGTCGTTATAATCAACTTTATGATTTGTTTTAATTAAAACATAAAAAACACTTGGAAATTAAGATTTTCTCTAAACCAAAACACTTTTCTCATCTCCTCGATTTATGATTTCTAAAACTAAACCTCTGCAACAACAAGGAGCTTGGAGCATGGTGGGCGGCACGGTCATCGTCGTCGGCAAAACTTAAACCTACTTCGAGCAAAATCTTCTTAGAATTAAAACAACAAAGCCATAGGATTTCGAGGTAGCTTGCACTAGTGCGACATAAATCCTCGACTCTTCGTTAGGCATTTGCATTGCAAATTAAGCCCTAACCGGTCTTAGGATTCCGAGGTAGTCGTTCGATACGACATAAACCCTCACATTTTCTAAAGCTATTTGTTTGATTTTATCATACAAATATAAGCCACTAATTAATTAAAATTGGCGAGATTGAAATACTAAATAAACATTAGGACTTTCCTAAATTCGAAGCGAAACGATAGGATAGTCGGGAAATTATCGAAGTTCACTTCGAATCGGTGATTTCTCCTACCTTTCTTCCTTTGGATTCACAAAACAAAAATGTTCCAAATTTGATCCATTCCTATTGAAATTCCAAAATTCGATCTTTGAAAACCTTAAACTTTGAAATTCTTGAGAGCGAGAATCATTGATTATTATCGAGAGTTTTCTTAGGTGATTCCGTCACTTAAGATGTAATTAACTATAGGGGCTTGCCCTTATAGGGAATTTTAAAGAACCCGAGTAATATAAACCACGTTTAATGTTTTCATATTAAGCGGGGAAACTTGTCGGCTTATAAAATTGGTTCACGGACCAAACGGATGTCACTAATCTTCTAGTTTATTTAATCGAGCCCCACCATCAAGCGGTGTGTACTATCCTTAGGGATAGGTACACGGTTTGTGGTGCGGTGCTCGTTTATATAAACTATTTGGGATGTGAGATCGGTTTAATCTCATATCTTAAAACCTTCAAATTTAAAATTATTTTCAAAATCAAATACTACTTTTCAAATTATTTATTTTAATTAAATTAAAAATTCGCCGACAGATTTCTGTTAGGCGACCCCTCTTCAAAATAAAACACGACCTAAAAATAAAAATAAAAATAATAAAATAAATAAGCCGCACAGGATTTCTGGCGACTCCGCTGGGGAGGATTCCTCTCTCCATTATAATCAAATAATTCTGTTTTCAAAAATCGGTAGTGTATCCATGTCCCTAATGGATCAAACTACCCTTCTTTCCGTTGGAATACTATGTTCATTTCTATCTTGAACAAGTATAGCCAACATTCTCTCGGATCTAGGAGCCACTGTTTAGACACCCTTAAACGGAGAGGTTCCGAGATCCTTTTACCTCATTTACGAGGTGGGGTGGACCCCGATAGGTGTTAGTTTAGGAGTGATCCTTCGAGTCGGGAAGTCTTGCTTAAGACTTTCTTTTCCTTTCGAATCGGATTCCTTACCTTCTCTACACCTTTGAACATTCCGTTCTAAATAAACAAACCCTCTAATAAGTGATTCTTTTAACAAATGATTCTTTTTTATAAATACATGAACAAAGAATGAGTTCGGACTCTTTTCAATTCCTTTCTTTTCGTCCTGAAGAAAAGAAGCATAACTTGGGACTGACAACCAGAATCTACCTTGCAGAAATGGAAGCCCCGAAACTGATTTTCTCCTTCACCAACGGACTGGACTTCGCTGTCTATAAGGATGAGCTGCCCGACAATGGGGTCATCCGATTTGGACAAGGGATTTGAAAACACGAACGTCGAAGTCACCGACGTCTCCCTCTTTGCACGCGACAAACAAGGTATACGAAGGCGAGGAGCCACCGCTGAGTTCGACCTTAGGTCGACCCAAGAGTTTCCTCCCCTGCAAAGGGTCCCGACTAGGAGGATGCTCGTCGTCCGCAGGAGGACTGTTCTTACTACCCCCACTTGGTCTAGTTGTTTCGCACCTACCCCGACTTCGCCAAATCGAAGGGGAAAGAAATCCGAACTATGGTAAACACTGTTGCCGTGGAGGGTACGGATCTTCCTGTAAGACCTTCGTCTTCGAAATCGGGTCTAGTTCGAAGATTCCGTCGGCCGACAAAGACCCAAGAAGAAATAGAAATAGAAGGATCGCCGGGGAAGCCGGAGCTGCCGAGATTGCTTTCTGGAGGAAATTCCGGAGTTACCGGAATATACACCGCTACCGGAATATACACCTTCGCTCGACTACATACCACTTTTGGGAGGAAGCGGGTTCCATCCCCTCTCCGCCGCGAGAGGATGAGGAGAATGTTCGCAAGATTGCTTTGTCACATTACCTCGGCCCGCATACTACAACGATAACCGCGAAAAAGAACTAGAACTACGCCGTTTGCTCGACTGCAAACTTTGGTAGAAAAGTTAGCAAGGAAGGAAAAGCGCCCGTGTCGGAAATTCTACGAAGGATAGGGCGGGTGCTCGGTCGAAATCCCGTCTTGGGCCCCGAGTAGAACCCGCCGTCATGATAGAAAAGCCAAGCAAGAGAATGAAGGCTAGTCCGCCTGTCGTAGTATCGGGATTACGGATTAGGGAGGATACCACCTTCCGGCATTTGGCAGATGGACCATGCGGTCATAGACCTTCTGTGCTAGAAGGATGGTGTGGCGTCCCACTACGGGGCGGTTGAGAGCGAAACGACGGCCGAGAAGAAAGTCTCGCCGGGAGGCTGGAATCCGAAGAAAGTGCTCTCTGCGATGAAGGGGACTCGTGAAAAAAGGACCGGCAACCATCGCATGACAACCACGAAGATACACGAAAGCTCCGCTAGAAGATGCCATGGAAAAGTTGAGAACCGACATCCGACGGTTGGCAAAAGAAAGAGAAGAAAAGTTCGGAGATGAGATCGACTCATCGGAATTCATGGACAACGAATATGCGAGAAATCAACATGGTTGAGACACGAGCTTCATCAGCTTCTCGAGGTGCTCCTGCGGCCGCGGAAGAGAGGAGCCGGAGCCGATGAAGAGACGGCTTCGGGAAAAGGATGACACGATCGCTCGAATGGCGAAGAGGATGGAAGAGATGGCCATAGCTCGGCCACTCTCCAAAGTCGAAGTACAACCACATAGAGAGACACCCCCGGAAGTCATTCACATCGTAGACGGAGGGAAGGAGATTACATCCGTCGATGGGGATGACCAGGTGAAAAAGGATACAACACAAAGTATGATTCACTGAAAAGGATATCAAGAACTTGGTAGAGCGGCAGGTGCGAGAAGCCCTAGCACGATCGAAGAACGGGACATCCATTCGGACGGGTAGACCTTGCCGGAAGAATTCGACGTTGTCCGATACCCGAAAGGCTTCGTACCACCTCTCGTTTAAGACCTTCGACGGAGCCGGGAACCCCGACGGCATGTTGCACACTTTCGTGCCGGTTGTTGCAATGCGGCGGGAGCGATGCGTTACTCTTCCGACGGTTCGTCAGCGATCGTCGGGAATCGCCTTCGGCGGTATGCGGAACTGCCCGACGGTTCGGTGAAGACATTCTCGAGCTAGAGAGCCTCTTCATTAAGCGATTTGCCGGAGCTCAGCACCACATCACTATAGGTGATTTAGTGGTAGAGAAACAAAGGCCGAATGAAACTCTAGTGGATTACATACTTCGATGGAGAAACTTAAGCATGAAGTGTGAACCACAACTGCAAGAACAACATGCAGTCGGCATCTTGCTTAAAAGCATTCACGGCCGATAGCACTTCTCCTCGAGGGATTCACTATTAAGACTTTTGAGAAGTTGTTAAGCAAGGCCGGAAGCTTGCAAGAAGAGGCGAAGCAATTAAGTTTTGCCGACAAGACGGACGAGCGAAGCCGGTGAAGACTTTCGAAAAGAAATGCGGGGTCGTTGCGGCGGTTGACAAAGGCGAACAACCGACTGCAAATACCACCAGAACGGCCGCAACAACCACAACAAAATTACCGGCAACCCCGGTCCGGCTATCGGTCGTCTCCGCGGTATGAACAACCGTCTCGTCCGCAACGTACATTGAGGGAGCTTCGAGCGAGAGAATATCCGTTCAAAAATGAAGCGATGCAAAGATGTTCCGTAGCTTAATGAAAACTCCAGATTTCCAGTGCCGAGCCCAAAAGACCGGAGGAAGTCAACAAGAAAGGTGATCCCAACTTTTGCCCCTACCATCGGATGCTTGGGCACAAGATAGAAGGCTGCATTACCTTGAAAGTTGGCTCAACGACGACCTTCGGAAAGGAAATATAACAATCCGAAGGAGTACATGAAGGAACCCCAGAAAGGAGGTTCCGTCAATGTTATCTCAGCCGATCCCGTCATCCCGATAGATCCACTATGCAGCCGACGATGGATGGACTACCGCCTGGACGAGATCTTCGAAGAAGATTTTAGACAACATCCGAACCGCTTCGGTGCGAGCTTCGATTCGGAGTTCGAGACACGTTAAGCCGGTACTTATCACTTGCGATAGAAGAACCACCTCGACGAGGAGACAATCGAAGAGAAGAAGAAAATTGACGAAGAAGAGGGGACCGAGATTCCTAAGGCTAGACTAGGGGCTGCTTATCCTAGGATAGTTGTTTCGATTCGGGGGAGAAATCCCTCGAACCTCTGATTTTGTATGATTATCCGCTCACTTCGGTGGGATCATATAATGATAAGGGTGATGGCGTTGGCTACGTTTTGGTTGTTTCTAACGATTACGTAACTAGCGACAATCCGGGCGTCGATTTCGATACCAACAACAATTCTCAAATCATACAAGATCTCGACGATCAAAATGACGAAGAAGGCATCCATCGAGGAGGCTACGAGAGTTCAACGAAGCAACGGATCTATGCGTGAGTTTCGAGGAGCTCCGGTTACAATAGAGTTAGAGTCTTCGGATTTGGAAGATAATCCGGAAGAGCCGTCATTCCGATTCGGGAGGAAACACCGAGCAAACTCGATACTAGATTCGAAGAAATTACGGAAGTCAACCTAAGAAGTGGAAAAGTTCTACCTCCGAGAATGGGTCCGAAAGACAAAGAAAAGCGGGTGGTTGTTCAAGAAGAACCAACCCCGGCGGAAGACATGCCCGTTCGAGAAGAAGCCGAGACGCATGGAGAACAAAGTGGACTACGACGTGCTAGCCCATCTTAGGAAACTACCGGCCAGGCCGAGCATTTACGATGCTCTCATCTTATCGAAAGGAGATGAGAGAAGCTCGATCGAGGCCTTACTTGATCCGGAAATTTGCTTAGCTCGAATGGCGGAGATTCCTTAGATGAGGTTTGCTCGTTAAAGGAACGACGAGGTGTTACCTTCACGGACAATGACCTACTACTTGGGACGACGGATCACAGCCGACCGTTGTACATTTCGATTACTGATTGGGAAGTTTACGCTCTCCGGAGTATTGGTGGATCCGGGAGCATCAATCAATATAATGAGTCTTCGAACACCAGCATACTTGGAAATTGATGCTCGTGAGCTCGAGGCCGACAAAATGTTATTAAGAGGATTCGACCGAGAAAGGAGAAAGAGCCCTCGGGTCGATAACGCTGCGATGAAGACCGGTGATTTAGCGAAGACAACCGCAAAATTTCATATAATCGATTCGAAACGTCGTTCAACGCTCTCTTGGGCCGACCATGGATACATGAAAACGGGATGGTACCATCATCTCTGCATCGGTGCATCGAATATTACGATGGAGGGGAACGAGTGCATCAAAGGAGACTTACAACCATTCTCCGTACATGAAATTGGAATCCATGAAGATGCGACTTATTATGCACGCCAAGAAAACAATCTTCTCCAGAGATACCATAACAAATGAAGCAAAGAAAGTTCGGGACAACGAAGAACCCGAAGTTCTAGTCCAACGATCACTCACCACTCCCTTCGGCGAGATGGTGAAGGTTTCTCCACGACTCGCATCCGAGGTCGAGGCGGGGACGAGGCCGTGGTAGAGACACTAGGACAATTGGACGGAAGAAACCAGCCATCAATGTTGATTGGGATGATAGTTACGAAGAAGAAAAAGAAATCGAGCAAGAAACGGCAACAATAAGTCGAAAGAAGCCGCAATACAAGATCTCCCTCGAAGATGAAAAGAACGAAGAATACAAATCGATGTACGAGAAGATTAACCACTACGTACATACTATGACCCTAACTCCGATCCATTCTAATAAGATCGAGGGTATGGAGGTCGAGGTACGTAGTGACGGTGCAAAGCCGATCAGAATTCTACCGTGGTGCTTCTTCCTCCAAAGCTGAAAATAATGTACAATTCGAAGATGTCACTTCATCGGAATTAATGGAATTACCTTTTGAGTGGTACTCTCCACTGTGTTCAAAATTTAATTCAACGTGGTTTCTTACCTCGACAATGGACAAAAGGCCGATCACAACATTTTGAAAAGTTATGGAATAACTCCGGCCGTCCTCCCGATTCGAAGTATGGACTCGGATTCGGCACGGTAGGGTCGGTTGACGATGCTGAATTTTGCTTGGTTGTCACTTGCAAGTCCGATGAAAGCTGCATGGAAACTACGGACGAACTCGAAGATTCACTGAGTGGAGACGCTCCACCGGAATTCGAAGAAGAAATTAAATCCACGATAGATGAATTAATGGAAGTTAACTTAGGTACTAGCGAAGAGCCTAGACCTACCTTTGTTAGCTCCTTACTCAACAAAGAAGACTCCGAAGAAATAATCAAATTGTTAATGGAATTTAAGGATCTGTTTTGCTTGGAACTACGATGAAATGCCGGGATTAGCTCCGGAGGTTGCGGTCCATAAGCTAGGAGTAGATCCTACTA
The DNA here is from genome assembly GCA_022702705.1 of Papilionanthe hookeriana x Papilionanthe teres. Classification (NCBI taxonomy): domain Eukaryota; kingdom Viridiplantae; phylum Streptophyta; class Magnoliopsida; order Asparagales; family Orchidaceae; genus Papilionanthe; species Papilionanthe hookeriana x Papilionanthe teres. The sequence goes on from JAKZJZ010001996.1 coordinate 13,815, forward strand.
CGTCCCGGTCAGACAAGGTCCCAGAAGAATGCGTCTGGAAATCGAACAACAAGTCATAGCCGAAGTTAAAAAGCTAATAGACGCTAAATTTGTCCGTGAAGAACAATACCCGACTTGGCTAGCCAACGTGGTGCCAGTCAGAAAGAAGAATGGTCAGATCAGAATTTGTGTGGACTTCGGAGATTTAAACAAGGCATGTCCAAAAGATGAATTCCCTCTACCGATTCCGGATCGATGATCGATATTGCTTCGACACATGAAATATTCTCATTCATGGATGGATCTTCGGGATACAACCGGATAAAAATGGCTCCGAGAAGATGAAAAGCTTACGGCATTCGAACGCCGATCGGAGTATTTTGCTACACGGTGATGCCATTCGGATCGAAGAACGCGGGAGCAACTTACCAAAGAGCAATGACAAGAATTTTTGATGATCTCATCCACAATCAAGTCGAGTGCTACGTGGACGATGTCGTCATCAAAAGCAAAGTAAAGGAAAACCACTGTATGATTTGAGAATTGTTTTCGAACGATTAAGACAATTTAACCTTAAGATGAATCCCTTAAAATGCGCTTTCGGCGTCACCTCCGGGAAATTCTTAGGATTCGTTGTCAGACATCGTGGAATTGAAATCGACCGGAGAAGATTAAAGCCATCTTAGAAATGCCGCCTCCCAAAACCTTAAAACAACTACGATCTTTTCGAGGGAAGCTCGCATATCTTCGACGCTTTATCTCGAGCACGTCGGGTAGGTGTCGGCCTTTCTCGGCACTAGTTAAAAAGGACGCCAAATTTATTTGGGAAGAGAAATGCCGAGAAGGCCTTCGAAGACATTAAACAATATTTAATGACACCTCCTGTCTTAGCGACCCCGGTCTCGGAGTAGACCGTGATACTTTACACCGCGGCTCTAGACGACTCTCTCGGAGCCCTGTTAGCCGGGTCGATGATGAGGGTAAAGAAAATGCTCTTTACTACTTAAGCCGTCGTTTACTTCCGACGGAGGTAAGGTATCCCGCAATTGAAAAGCATTGTTTGGCCACGATCTTCGCCGCTCAAAAGCTCGGGCATTACATGCTTTCTCATAAGGTCGACTCGATCTCGAAGTTTAATCCATTGCAGATACTTGATGACTCGTCCAACACTTTCCGGCGGACTTGCCGGATGGTCGATGATATTATTGCAATTCGATATAACTTTCGTGCCTCGCGTGCCGTAAAGGGACAAGTCTTAGCGGACTTCCTCGCGGCACACCCTTTACGGCCGAATCTCCTCTCGATGATGATCCGCCGGATGAACAAATAATGAGCCTAGAAGACCACGATGATCGACGTTGGGAATTGTATTTCGACGGAGCATCTTCGGCACACAAAGACGAAGAATCGCAAGTGATAGTGCCGGTAAGGCGGGAATCGGGCTAATCTTTATAACACCGGAGCGGGGGATGTTAAGATACTCCTACCACTTGACGGAGCCGTGTACAAACAACGAAGCAGAATACGAAGCCCTCATAACGGGATTGGAATTAACCATTCGAATGGGGATAACGGACATCAACATCTACGGGGATTCACGGTTAATCATTCAACGGATCGCCGGACAATACGGAATTTTTAAACCAAGACTCGAACGATACTTCCGGTATGCGCAATGCAGTTTGTTGGAACGGATTCCAAATGTGACAATCTACAAAATTCCTAGAAAAGAGAATGCTTTAGCAGATGCTTTAGCCTGTCTCGCAAAAGAATTTGCACGTTTGCAAGATGAATCGGTGGAAGTGTCGGTTCACGGACGTCGGGTCCTATCACGGCTCGACATAGACACGGTACACAAATCGACAAAGAAAAAGAATCGGTTGCGGTAGTGACGGAAAACACGGAAGATTGGCGACGACCATTGATGGATTACTACGCAAACGGAAAGCTACCGGACGATAGGTCGGCGGCCCATCGGATCAAGAAAAGAACTCTGTCTTACGCATTAATAAACAACACATTATACGAAGGTCTTTTGATCAAATGTGGCTAAGGTGCCTGAGCGGGTACGAGGCCGTGAAATTGTTAAAGAGGTGCATTCGGGACTCGTGGCGCTCACCGGTCGGGTCCAAGATGAAGATGAAAATTAAAAGACTAGGGTACTCTTGGCCCTCGATGATGACCGAGCGCATGAAAATCGCCGAGAGCCGTCACCAATGCCAGAGTGCACGGAGTGGTTCTACATCGACCTCCAAATGTGCTACACCGACAATTGCGTCGTGGCCATTTGAATGTTGGGGCACGGATATAGTGGGTCCGATAGAACCACCATCTTCGAAAGGACATCGTTTCATTCTTGCGGCTACGGATTACTTTTCCGAGTGGGCGAGGCAGTTCCACTTAGAGAAGTGAAAGCACACCACGTGCTACGGTTTTCGAGAACCAAGTTGTCTACTGTTTCGGAGTGCCGCGCGAGGATCATCTCGGATAATGGGTCGGCATTCGAAGCACACAAATCAACAATTTTGTCGGGAGACACGGAATCGGCGGCGATACTCGACAATTTACTACCCGAAGCAAACGGCCTCGGCGAGGCTTTTAATAAAACTCTCGTTCAAATCTTAAAGAAAACCTTGGACGATAATAAGAGAAATTGGCACGAGAAATTGTTAGAAGCCTTATGGGCCTACCGGACAACCTTCGAACTCCTACTCGAAGCTACACCTTACGCTCCGGTGTATGGGTCCGAGCGAGTGTTACCTTTAGAGGTTCGGCTTCCTTCACTCGAATTGCGATTGCAAACAAGATCACGACGAAGAAAACGCCGGACTACGACTCGAAGAATTAGAAAGCTTGGAAGGGAAAAGACTTGCGGCGCAACGGAATTTAGAACTATACCAAGCTAAGATGGTTCAAGCCCATGACAAAGCTGGTCCGCCCGAGAACCTTGAAGGTTGGTGACTTAGTTCTCGTTCTTAAGAGACTATTCTTGCACACTGCAAGATAGGAGGAAAATTTGAACCCACTTGGGAAGGACCGTTTGTGGTTGAAGCGGTATACTCGGGGAGGTTCCTACCGAGCTAGTGAATTGCCGAGGAGAACGACATATGCTTCCGATCAACGGACGATACTTGAAAAAATATTACTGCTACTGATGTTTCGAAGGAATGAATTCTTCATCCCTAAGAAACACGGGTGAAGTAATTACTTATGATTGGGTCCGAACTCAAAAAATAAAATGTGCTAAAATAAATAAAATCATGATAATAAAGTTTTCCTCGTTTTCTTCTCCAAATCAAGATCTCTTTCCGGATCTTATCCTACTTCATTCCTGTTAAATTCGAAAATATAAAAAAAAAAAAATCTGAAAAATGACAAACACCAAGTTCACATGAACATTAAATAAACAACAAAATAAAATTTGAACCATTAAAAGATAAACGAAATCAACACAAATCTCAAATTCAATCTTTCCAAATTCCGAATCAAATTTCAATCTTTTCAAACTTCAAAATCAAATTCTATCCTTCCAAACTTCCAAATCAAATCTCAAATCAAATTTCATCTTTACAAATTCCAAATCAAATTCTCAATCAAATCCAAATCCAATCTCGATCAAGTTTCAAACTTGATCTTTCAAATTTCAAATCAAATCTTAAATCGAATTTCAATCGAGTTCAAACTCATCCTTCCAAATCTCAAATTCAATCTTTCCAGATTTCAAGTCTCAAAATCAAATTCAAATTCAAACCTTTTGGGTCGAGGATTTTACATCAGGACGCACTTGCTTTAGGATTCTCTTCTATTGCACTGAAATACATCAAAATTCAAACTTTTGAGTCGAGGATTTTACATCGAGACTGCCTTTGCTAGGATTCTCTTCTATTGCCTTTGAAATACATCAAAATTCAAACTTTTGAGTCGAGGATTTTACATCAAGACTGCATTGCTTTAGGATTCTCTTCTGTTGCCTTGAAATACATCAAAATTCAAACTTTTGGGTCGAGGATTTTACATCCAAGACTTGCACTTGCTTAGGATTCTCTTCTATTGCACCTTGAAATACATCAAAATTCAAAACTTTTGGGTCGAGGATTTTACATCCAAGGCTGCACTTGCTTTAGGATTCTCTTCTATTGCCTTTGAAATACATCAAAATTCAAACTTTTGGGTCGAGGATTTTACATCCAAGCTCGCATTGCTTTAGGATCCTTTTCCTATTGCCTTGAAATACATCAAAATTCAAACTCTTTTGGGTCGAGGATTTTACATCCAAGACTGCACTTGCTTTAGGATTCTCTTCTATTGCCTTTGAAATACATCAAAATTCAAACTTTTGGGTCGAGGATTTTACATCCAAGACTGCACTTTGCTAGGATTCTCTTCTATTGCCTTGAAATACATCAAAATTCAAACTTTTGGGTCGAGGATTTTACATCCAAGTACCGTATTGCTTTAGGATTCTTTCCTATTGCACTTCGAAATACATCAATCAAATTCGAACCTTTGGGTCGAGGATTTTACATCAAGACTGCATTGCTTAGGATCATTTCCTATCGCGATGGAAATACATCAAAATTCAAACTCTTTTGAGTCGAGGATTTTACATCCAAGACTGCCTGCTTTAGGATTCTCTTCCTATTGCCTTTGAAATACATCAAAATTCAACCTTTGGGTCGAGGATTTTACATCCGAGACTGCATTGCTTTAGGATCTTTTCCTTATCGCAATGAAGTACATCACATCGAAATCAAACTCTTGAGGTTAAGGATTTTACATCCGACACCACTTTGCTGCGAGATATCTTCTCGTTGCAACGATTCAATCTAATCAATTCGATTTTCTTTCGAGGTTGGAGATGTTACATCTAAAACCTCGAAATTCCAATTTTCATTTCAAATCGAATCCCTCGAATTAATTTTGACAAAACTTCGATCTAAATTGAAACTCCAAACTAAAATTTAAACTCACACATCAAAACATAAATTGAAACAAAATAAAATCTAAATCGAAATTCCCTCGGATCATGTGATTTGGGATTCACCTCCTTTTCCTTTCCCAGGCGAGAGTTCGAGAATCTCCGGTTCCGAGAGATATACTTGACACTCCCCGGCGAAACTCTTCTACTTCGTCTAAGTTCGTCACTTGGACATACGTGTTGGTTTTGTTGATCGCTTCGGTCAACACCGATACGCGCGGTGTGCTCCGTCGGCTCACCACACCTATTGGGGGTCCATTTGTTGACCTCATTTTGATGAGGTCTTCCTTTCTTCTTTTTAGTGCTTAGGATCTAGCCTTAGGCTTTTCCTTTGACTATCTTAGAGGACTAGAATTGGGACCCGCCTTTTAGAAATTCAAACCACTTCTAAACTCCCTGCAAACTCCACAAACTTGACTATAGACCCTAATCACCTAGAGGGTTGAAATCGAAATATGGAAGTTTAAAGGATGAGTTCTATAGGACTCTTTGGCCTTAGGACTGCCACAGGTGGCTTTGGTGCGATGAAGGGGCTGACATACACTACACTTACACACTACATTTCCACACACTTCCTAAAACCACACCCATACCCAACTTGACCTCCGACTCATGTAGGTGATTCACATGGATGGTCCTTAACCCCTAAGCCACTTGGGCGAGAGGGTTAGGAACAACATAGTGAATGCCTCGAATGAGTCCTTTCATGGCTCATATGGGCTTGAAATGGCTTCATGGCTCAACCAAAATGATTTCACCCCACCCAAATTCACCCAATCTTCAATTTCCCAAATTTTCAATTTTTGACCCCGGGACCCTACACCTACTTAAACCTACCCAAAACGCTTGAATTACCCAAATTTTTGCAAAATCTCCAAATTACCTAAAATTTTCCAAAATCAATCCCAAACACCTCCACATCACTCAAATTGATCATCCATACCCAAAAATACCAAAAATTCCAAAAATACCCCCCAATACCCTCCAAATACCCAAAATACCCTTCTTGGCCTAAAAATCCAAAAATTCAGAAAATTCCCAGAAAATTCCAGAAAATCCCAAATATTCCCAATTTCATTTTGTCCAACTACACCATGGGCCAATTTTGTCAATTTACCCTACTTTTGTCAAAACCCCCAAATTGACCCATTTTAACCCAAAAGTGGACCCGATGTCAAACCAAACATACCCAATTGACCCCAATCTTGGTCCAATTCAATTCTAAACTTCAATTCAACATTCCCAATACCAATTTAGACCAAATCCAAGTCCAATTTGATTGACATTTGGATCGATTTCACTTTGGGCCTTAAAGCCCAAATTTGGACCCATGATCCAAACTTAGCCCAAACTAACCCAATTCAACTCCAATTAACCCCAAATCTTTTCTAAACTTTCCTTAACATCCTCATAAACAAAACACTAACATGATTTGCCCAAGATTTTGACCCAAACCCCACTCAAATTCAACCCAAAATCAAAAAGCCCAATTTTGACCTAAACCCAGAATCTAACCCAAATAGGCCCAAACCTCAAAATTAAAACCCAACCAAAGCCAAAACCTCTTTGAAACACTCCCATAAACATTTCTTAATATTTATTTTACATCAATTTCAACCCTAGCCCAACATTGGCCCAAGTTAGCCCAATTTGACCTACATTGGCCCATTCACCAAAAGAATTGAAATCCAACCCGATTCAAGTCCAAACTACCCCAAATTTGCTTCAAGTCACTCATGACACATCCATGAGCTAAACCCAATAATTATTTGGCCCAACCTCTTTACAAAATTTCATCCCAAAATCCATTTTAAAATTCGAGAGCCCACTTTCCTAATCCATCTTAAAAGCCATCTAAAACCCTTTCAAAAAAGCCCAAAATTCTTCCAAGGCCCATATGACATTTCCCCTCATCATACTTTCAATTAAAATCATCCCTAAGTCCTAAATTCATCATCAAATAATTCCAAATCAAGCCTCATGCCAAATCACCCCTAAATACCAAAATTTTCCTTAAATCCATTTCCATGAAATTGACTTTACTTTTCCGAAGCCAAATGGAGCCATGGAGCCATGCATAAGCCATATGCGAAGCCATGAGAGCCTCTTTACATGTCACCATGCCATTTTGGGCAAAAGGAGGAGGCTCTTTCCTTAACTCCTAAAGGTGGTTAACCACTTACATGATTCCACTAAACCATGCTTAAGCTTCAATTGTACTTGGATTGTGACTTGACCCCACTAATCGAGCTGATCCAAATCACTTTCTCCTCGGCCTAAACCAGGCCTTGGGTGGTGCACCTAGCCCAAATGGGTGGGTTGACCCATTTAGGTCCAAATCTAGCCATGCCCCATTCCACTTTGGATCAAAGCCTTTACACATGTCCATGGCCGATTGATTGCACAAACCTCCAGCCACCGACCCACCGACCTTGAGGGTGACCCATGCACAGCCGGCCGGCCACCAGGCCGCCGGAAAACACCATGGCCGAGAGCTCACATGTGAGCCGACATTGAAATTCTCACTTGCTGAGCTGCCCCATCCACAGTGGTCACCATGGCCGATCTTCTCCTCACCGAGCGGTCGATCCCAAGCCCTAACTCTCCACAGGAGGCCCCCGACCAGCTCTATTTAAACTCCACCCCTCTCGGCCATGAAGGGAGCCAAGCACAAACCTTGCCGAAACTGCTGCCAAAATCGTTCCAAACCCTTCACCATCCTTAGAGCGGTTGATCCCAGGTGTCGATTTGCCCTAATCCCCACCGACGAGCCCGATTTCTCGGCGAAATTCCACCGAAAACCGGGACACTTTGCCACGGTGAGCCAATCCTCAAGTCGGTCGGTCCTACACCTTCACTGGACCAAGAGGAGAAGTTTCCC
>JAKZJZ010001997.1:0-21649 GCA_022702705.1 Papilionanthe hookeriana x Papilionanthe teres
AGAACTCGTACGTCATGTTAAGATGGCTAGTTACAGATTAGGGGACCCGTGCATAACAAAAACCTTTCCCTTAGCTTTACCTGTGCATTCTGTTGAAATATTTAAATTGCCTTAACATGTGTTTTAAGTGTGCCTCGGGACGACGGGAAGACCCGCCCAAAGTACGCTTTATTTTATCAGTAATTTACTTTATCGCAATTCTACTTACATGCACCGTACTCTACTTTTCTTGCATGATAAATAAGACCGTTGCATTGAAAACCAAAACCTTTAAGGATAAGTTCATATGAACTCGAAACCAAAACAAAATTAAAAGTCATTACAAGATAAAATTCACCGCCACAACATTCCAAAATATAAACTAACTCAAAATTTAATCACAAACATAAACAACAAAACTACAATTACAACTAAATTAAAACGTCTCATCGAATGATCTGGAATACCTCTAGATGATGTAACCCTCATGTCAAGCTACCGGCATTTCTCCTACTAGCCTAAATGAAACCGTGGAACTCATTCAGACCGAGTTTAGCAAATTCATCCTGGACTAAGTGAATTCGATGAAAATAACTATACTTGGACGACGAACCGCGGGATTATAACCTGGCTCGTCATGAACAACTTTAAGATCTCGTTTTTAATTAAAATATTAAAAACACTCGGATTTTAAGATTTTCTCTAAACCAAAACACTTCTATCATCTCCCGATTTATGAATTCTAAAATTAAACCTCTGCAACAACAAGGCAGCTTTGGGAGCACAGCCAGGCAAAGACGGCCATCGTCATCAAGAAAACTCGGTCTACTTCAGAGAAAACCTTTCTTAGTTTTAACAAACGAGCCATGTGAATTCGAGGTAGTTTGACTTAGTGCAACATAATTCCTCAAATTTCTTAGGCATTTCGCATAATCATGTTATGCAAATTAAGCCCTAACCGGTGTCGACCTCATTTTTCGATGAGGTCTTCTTCTTCTCTTTAAGATTTTCAGGATCTAGCCTTAGTTTTCCTTCGACTATCTTAGAGGACTAGAACCGAGACCCACCCTTTAGAAATTCAAACCACTTCTTAACTCCCCGCAAACTCCACAAACTCGACCGTAAACCCCTAATCACCGTAGAGGGTTGAAATCAAATATGGAAGTTTAAAGGATGAGTTCCTATAGGACTCTTCGGCCTTGTGATCGCCCTGCGGCCTGGTCTCAGTGAAGGGTCGACTTTCTCACACACCGCACCTACACACTACACTTTCACACACTTCCTAAAAACACACCCATACCCGACTCGACCTCCCGACTCATGTAGGTGATTCACATGGATGGTCCTTAACCCCTAAGCCCTCGCGCAAGAGTGCAGAACAACATGGCTGAATGCCTCAAATGAGTCCCCTCATGGCTCATGTGCGGCTTGATATGGCTTCATGGCTCAACAAAAATGATTTTATTCCACTTACATCCACCCAATCTTCAATTTTCCAAATTTTCAATTTTCGACCCCCGGACCCTACACCCCGCCTAACTTACCCAAAACCCTCAAATTACCCAAATTTTCCAAAATTCTCCAAATCACCCAAAATTCTCCAAAATCAATCCCAAACATTTCCACACCACTTAAATTGATCATCCATACCCAAAAAATGCCAAAAATTCCAAAATACTCCCCAATACCTTCCAAATACCCAAAATACCCCTTTCGACCCAAAAATCCAAAAATTCAGAAAATTCCCAGAAAATTCCAGAAAATCCCAAATATTCCCAATTTCATTTTGTTCAACTACACCATGGGCCAATTTTGTCAATTTACCCCACTTTTGTCAAAACCCCCAACTCGACCCATTTTAACCCAAAGTGAACCCAATGTCAAACCTAACCTACCCAATCGACCCAAATTCTGGTCCAATTCAATTCTAAACTTCAATTCAACATCCCCAACACCAATCTAGACCAAATCCAAGCCCAATTTGATTGAAATTTGGATCCAATTTCACTTTTGACCTTAAAGCCCAATTTGAACCTATGACCCAAACCTAACCCAAACTCACCCAATTCAACTCCAATTAACCCCAAGTCTTTTCCAAACCTTCCTTAACATCCCCATAAACAAAACACTAACATGATTTGCCCAAGATTTTGATCCAAACCCCACTCAAATTCAACCCAAAATCAAAAAGCCCAATTTTCGACCTAAACTTAAACCTAGCCCAAATGAGCCCAAATCCCAAAATCAAAACCTAACCAAAGCCAAAACCTCTTTGAAACACTCCCATAAACATTTCCCAACATTAATTTTACATCAATTTCAACTCTAGCCCAACTTTGGCCCATGGTAGCCCATTTTGGCCCACCTTAGCCTCTTTACCAAAAAGGCCCATATTCAACCCAATTCAAACCCAAATCATCTCAAATTTGTTTCAAACCACTCATGACACATCTCTAAACCAAACTCAACAATTATTTGGCCCAAGCCTTTACCAAAATTTCATCCCAAAACCCATTTTAAAATTCAAAAGCCCACTTTCCTAAACCATTTTAAAAGCCCATCCTTTACCACATCCAAAGGCCCAAAATTGGTCCCAAAGCCCATATGACATTTCCCCTCATCATACTTTCAATTAAACTCAATACCTAAGTCCTAAATTCATCATCAAATCATTCCAAATCAAGTTCCATACAAATTTCCATCAAATTACCAAAAAATTCCTATAATCCATTTTCATGAAATCGACCAAGCTTTCCCCAAGCCAAAGGTGAGCCATGAAGCCATGCATGAGCCACATGGAAGCCATGAGAGCCTCTTTACATGTCACCATACCATATTGGGTAGGAAGGAGGGCCCCTTTCCTTAATCCCTAAAGCTCATTAGCCTTAATCATGATTCACCTAAAACTAAATTTAATCCAAATATATTTGGATGAGACTTCTCCATGCCAAACCAACTCGATCCCTTTGATCCCCCACAAAGACCCAAAGCCACCTCGAGGGGTGCACCAAGCCCAAATGGGTGAGTTGACCCATTTAGATCCAAAATGGTCTTCCCCCATTCCATTTCAATCCAAGCTCTTTACACTGCGTATTGCCACCGTTTCGCACAAACACCCACCCCCGACCCACCCGACCCCCGAGGGCGACCCCGCTCGCCGGCCGCCCACCCCGGGCCGCCGGAAAACACCATGGCCGAAACCTCGGAGGAGCCAAACTTTGAATTCCTCCTCGCCGAGCCGCCCCATGCCCAAGTGGCCATCAGCAAATCGTTCTTCACTCGCTATGAGCACCTGATCCCAGCCCTTAACTCCCCCGGAGGCCCTCCAGCCTCTCCTATTTAAACCCCTCACCTTCTCGGCCATGAGAGGTGCTGAACCGCACCTTACCGAAACTCGCCAAAATTGTTCCAGTACTCCTCCCCACACACAGCAGCACTTGATCCCCATGAGATCCCCCGCCATTTCTTCTCCGCGAGCTCAATTTCGCAGTCAAATTCCACCCAAAACCAGGACACTTCTCCACAAAGTGACCAATCCCAAATCGATTGGTTCTACACCTTCACCGTACCAAGGGAAGGTGTCCACCAGCAAAAGCCCCATCTCCAGGCCACCCGCTTGTTCCGTACTCCAAAGGTTGTGATCGACTTTGGTGGAAATCACACCTGTGCAATTCACCACATCCCCAGTGCTTCATCCCTAGCCTCCCGCATCTCCAACGAACGTGCCAAGCATCTCTCGATCGAGGCTTCACCTCTCGCAGCTAAGGTATGAGTTAATTCTTCATCCCGAGCTTCTCGGAGATTCTCCATTTCAAATGCTTTAATTTCAATGCATGATAACCGTATAGATGTGTTCGTCTCTTCAAGACGAATCCATGAGAGCATAAGAACATGAAAATCCATCGAGTATCGAGTGAGATATTAAGGATTTAGTGTGGACGCGCTCTCGTGCGAGGACACTGGGGACGATGAACTCGATGCCGTCCATTTAATACACGCGCGGACGGACGGCCGGATCGCGTCGGATCGAAGACCCGAGCGATACAACGGGTCCCGGAGCGCCGACGCGGACGGCGCGCGTCGAATGGGAGCGCGCCACGCGTGCACTTCGGAGTCGCCGAGGCTCGACGCGGCGCCGCGTGGATAAATAGAAAATTAGGGTATTTTCCTATTTATTTAATTCCCTAAACTTTGAAAATTCATAACTTTCGTGTAGAAAAATCATAAAAATAAAATAAAAATACCCTCTCGCTCAAAGGAATCGTAGGAGAATAATGTGGAAAAGAAATTAATTAATTTTGTCCAAGTATTTTATTTTTAATTAATTATTTACTCCCCGCATTGTTTTAATTCTCCATGCATTCATACAATTCACCATGGCATGAGACCATAGGGCTGTTAAGCCTCCGAACTTGGGAACATTCCCCGAATTTTCCAAGGTCGTAGGCCATCTCTCATGAAAAGTTATCGATTTTTCAAATGCATGTTGCTGTTTTAAGTATTTTAATTTCAAAAATTAGCATGTTGTGAAATAAATTCTAGGAAAATTTGGTGATGTTCCATATGACTAGAGAACCCTAGGAAAAATAGGATTTCGAGTAAATTCACTCGCATTAACCCTAATCGGCTTAAATACCCAAAATAGATCTCTAATTAATTAGAGTTAACCATAGATCAAATTGACTTGAAATCAATTCTCCACTCGACCTTTAGGATCAGAGGAACCCATCATAAAAATTTGAGGTCAATTGGACTTGGTTAGCCCCACTAATCGGGTTAATTAAGCCACTTAGTCATTTTAAACTTTAAAAATTCATAACTTTCAAAATATCTTTCAAAAATTCACCAAATTGGTTTTGGAGTCTCTCTGATATCAGGGGAATTTAAGAAAATTAAAATTTCAATTTTCTAAAAAAGTTGATTTTTAATATTATTTTAATATTTTTAATAATTAAAAAATAATAAAAATCACAAAAATAATAAAATTCACCAAAATGTCATATTTTGAATTTTAATCACTTAGGAACAAGTCCCATATTTTTCCTAGGTCTATTTAGTGAGATATTAATTTTTAAAGCTCTAGTGGTAATTTTAAAATTAAAAAATGTATTTTCTAGCATTTTCACCAAAATAATTATAATAAATCAAAGAAAAATCAGAAAATTGTAAAGTTTGGTTCTCTGGAATCCTTGATATCAGAGAGAATTTTAAAAATTATAAAATTTATTTTTCAACATTTATTTTATTTTTAAATTAATTAATACTCCAGAACTTAAAATAATTCTAATAAATAAAATATAATTCAAAAAATTACAAAATTTGGTCCAAGTGGTCCTCTGGTCATTAGGAATGTCCTCTAATTTTCTTAAGGACAGAAACTTTCCTTGGTCATGTTATCAAATTTTCCTTGAAAATCTCTATTTTCTACTAAAAATAATTATATAAATAAATTAAATACAGAAAAATCACATTTTCTCCTCTCATGTCTTTATTGACATATGAGTGAAGTCACATAAAAATTTCAAGTTCATTTGAGTTCAATTTAGTGAGTTATGAAATTATTAGGCTTAAAGGGCAAAATGGTAATTAAAATTTTAACCCTTAATTAAAACTTTAGGTTTAATAAAAATTTTTAACAAGTAAAATATCTGATCCTAATCTGATTTGGATGATTGAAATTTAAATAATTAAAGGGTAGAAACCCATTAAGCAATTTAAAATGATTAAACCTTAATTAAATAATTAATTAATTCGGAAGGATAATAAAATTGGAATTATTAAAATAGGGATATTATTAGGAAGAGATTTATTCTTTAATTTAAAAATCCCTAAATTTAATCATCTCATTAATATTCAACTCTTAATTAAAATGATAAATCAAATTTAAAATATTAAAAGACTTAATCATTAAACTAAGATTAAATCATTAAACTTTTCAAAATTTCAATTAAATTAAATTAAATTAAATTAAGATTAAAAGTTAAATTAAATTAAATTAAATTAAATAATAAACAAGTTAAATTAAATTAAATGAATTAAAATTAAATTAAATAAATTAAATTAAATTAAATTAATAAATCAAATAAATAATTAAATTAAATAAATGAATTAAATAAAAAATTAAATAAACAAATCAAATTAAATCAAATAAATTAAACTAAACTAAATTAAATTAAATTAAATTAAATTAAATTAAATAAAGTTAAATCGAATTAAATAAATAAACAAATAAACTAAACAAATTAAATCAAATTAATTAGATCAAATTAAGTTAAGTCAATTAAATAACATCACTTAAGACATAAATCTAAATAACTGAACACTATTCCAAACTTAAATCATTAATTTAAACTTAAATTTGAATCACAAATCATTAAATATCATTTTGCCCTTAGGAGCTTTAGTTATCATAACTCCTAAACAAGTAATATTAAATGAAATGTTACTTCACTTATAGTGACATTCAAATGTCCTAGCTAATCGAGCAAGTTAACAAAAAAAATTGAAAAACCTCGACGATCGATTCATTTACATAATTAAATTCTCTTGACTTAAAACAATCCTAGAAATATCGAAAAGATGTTTGAGATCTCTCCTAAGCACTTCCTCAATATGATAGGATCTTTATAAGAACAATCGAATTTAATTGTTCTTTGATGAAGAAAATCGTCTTCAAACCAAAACACAAAGAACCTAGACGTCATAGGAAATGACTAGCTATAGGATTAGGAATTTGGTAGAAAACCAGAACCCTTTCCCTTAGCTTTACCTAGGAACTTGCTTAAATATTCTAATCGTGTTTTAAGTGCAGCTTGGATGACGGGAAGACCCTCCAGGTACGCTTTTATTTTGTTGCAATTTACTTTCGCAACTTATTTAATCGCATGGCACTTATTTTTCTTGCACGATAAAACAACAAGTTGCATGAAAACCTACACCTTTAGGATTGAAACCAAAACTCGAAACCCATAACTAAATTAAAAGACACTACAAGATAAAATTCACCTCCACAACATTTCAAAATATAAGACAACTCAAAATTTAATCACAAATAGAACACAAAACTACAACTATAACTAAATTAAAACGTCTTGTTGGATGATCGGGAATACCTCTGATGATGTAACCTACGTGTTGCTAACGGGATTTCCCACTGGCCTAAATGAAAGTGTGGAACTCATTCAGTCGAGTTTAGCAAATTCATCCTGGACTAAGTGAATCCGATAAAAATAATGATGCCGAAGGATGGAACCGTGGGATCTTAACCGGTGTCGTTATAATCAACTTTAAGATTTGTTTTAATTAAAACACAAAAACACTTGGAAATTAAGACTTCTCTAAACCAAAACACTTTTCTCATCCCTCGATTTATGATTTCTAAAACTAAACCTCTCGCAACAACAAGGAGCTCGAGCATGGTGGGCAGCACGGCCATCGTCGTCGCAAGAAACTCGAACCTACTTCAAGCAAAACCTTTCCTAGAATTAAACAACAAAGCCATAGGACTTCGAGGTAGTTTGCCTAAGTGCAACATAAATCCTCAACTCTTCGTTATGCATTTGCATCGCAAATTAAGCCCTAACCGGTCTTAGGATTCCGAGGTAGTCGTCCGATACGACATAAACCCTCATATCTTCTAGTGCTATTTGTATGATTCTATCATATAAATATAAGCCCTAATTAACTAAAATCGGCAAGATTAAAACATTAAATAAACATTAGGACTTTCCTAAATCCAAGCCAAACAATAGGATAGTCGGGAGATTACCGAAGTCCGCTTCGAATCCGTGATTTCTCCTACTTTTCTTCCTTTCGAATTCCCAAAATAAAATGTTCTAAATTCGATCCATTCCCTATTGAAATTTCCAAAATTCAATCCTTTCGAAAACTTAAACTTCAAATTCTCGAGAGCAGTACTATTGATTATTATCGAGAGTTTTCTTAGGTGATTCCCGTCACTTAAGATGTAATTAACTATAGGGCTTGCCCTTATAGGGAACTTTAAGAACCCGTGTAATATAAACCCCGTTTAATTCATTTATATTAAAGTGGGAATTTGTCGACTCATAAAATTGGTTCGTGCACCAAACGGATGTCACAAATCTTCTAGTTTATTTAACCGAGCCCCACCATCAAGCGTGTGTCTATCCTTGTGGATAGATACACGGCTTGTGGTGCGGTGCTCGTTCATATAAACTATTCGGGATGTGAGATCGGCTTGATTTCATATCTTAAAATCTTCAAATTTAAAATTATTTTCAAAATCAAATATTACTTTCTAAATTATATCTATAATTAAATTAAAATTCGCCGACAATTTCCGTAGGCGACTCCCTTTTCAAAATAAAAAAAACACAACCTAAAAAATAGTGCCGACATATTTCTGGCGACTCCGCTGGGGATTAGTTCCTCTCTCCATTTTAATCAATTTCGCTTTTCAAAAATCGGTAGTGCATCCATGTCCCTTACGGATCAAACTACCATTCTTTCCGTCGGGATACTATGTTCATTTCTATCTCGAACAAGTATAACCAACATTCTCTCTGGATTTAGGAGCCACTCGCTTAGACACCCCTAAACAGAGAGGTTCCGAGATCCTTTTACCTCGTTTCGAGGTAGGGCGGACCCCTCGATAGGTGTTAGTTTAGGAGTGATCCTTCGAGTCGAGAAGTCTCGCTTAAGACTCTCTTTTCCTTTCCAACTCCGATTCGCATTCCTTACCTTCTCTACACCTTTCGAACACTCCGTTCTAAATAAACAAACCCTTTAATAAGTGATTCCTTTTTATAAATACATGAACAAGAATGAGTTCGGACTCTTTTCAATCCTTTCTTTTCGTCCTAAAGAAAAGAAGCATAACTCGGACCGACAAACTTAATCTACCCCGCGAAATGGAAGCCCCAAAACCGATTTTCTCCTTCGCCAACGGATCGGACCTCGCCGTCTATAAGGATGAGTCGCTCGACAACGGAATCATCCGATTTGGACAAGGATTCGAAAACACGAACGTCAAGGTCACCAACGTCTCCCTCTTTGCACTAATGAACAAGGTACCCGAAGCCGAAGAACCGCCGCTCGAGTTCAACCTCAGGTCAACCCAAGAATTCCTCCTCTCGCAAAGGATCCCGACTAAGAGGAGTACCGATGTCCACAGAGGACCGTTCTTTCTACCCCCACCTGGTCTAGTCTGTTTCGCACCTACCCCGACTTTCGCCAAATCAAAGGGGAAAGAAATCCAGAATTATGATGGACTCCGTTACCGCGGAGGGTA
Source organism: Papilionanthe hookeriana x Papilionanthe teres (assembly GCA_022702705.1). Classification (NCBI taxonomy): domain Eukaryota; kingdom Viridiplantae; phylum Streptophyta; class Magnoliopsida; order Asparagales; family Orchidaceae; genus Papilionanthe; species Papilionanthe hookeriana x Papilionanthe teres. The sequence continues at coordinate 9,251 of JAKZJZ010001997.1, forward strand.
CGGATCTTCCCGTAAGACCTTCGTTTTCGAGATCGGGTCCAGTTCAAGGATTCCGTCACTAACAAAGACCCGCAGAAGAAACGAAATGTAGGATCGCTAAAGAAGCCGTAGCCGCCGAAATCGCTTTCCTAGAGGAAATTCCGGAATCGCCGTAATATACACCGCCGCCCGAATACATACCACTCTTGGGAGGAAGCAGGTTTCATCCCCTCTCCGCCGCGTAAGATGAAGAAAACATTCGCAAGATTGCTGCCAAATTACCACAGACCCGCATATTACAACGATAGCCGCAAGAAAAGGACTAGAACTACGCCGTTTCGCTCGACCGCAAACTTTGGTAGAAAGGTTAGCGAAGAAGGAAAACTCGCCCCGTATCGAAATTTACGGAGGATAGTGGCGGGTGCCGCTCAAATCCCGTCTCGGCCCCGAGTGAACCCGCCATCATGGCGTAAAAGCCAAGTAAAAGGATGAAGGCTAGTCCGCCCGTTGTCGTCTCGTGATTACAGATCAGGGAGGATACCACCTTCCAAAGATTTGGCCGACGCACCATCTCGGTCCTAGACCCTTCGCTCGCCGAAGGATGGTATGGCGTCCCACTACCTGGCAGCTGAGATCGAAACAAGAAACTCGAGAAAGAAAGTCTCGCCAGAGACTCGAATCAAGAAAGTGCTACCGCGATGAAGGGGACTCGTGAGAAAGGGACCCGGCAGCCTATCGCACGACAACCACGAAGACACACGTAAAGCCCCGCTAGAAGATGTCATGGAAAAGTCGAGAACCGATATCCGACGATTGGCAAAAGAAAGAGAAGAAAAGTTCGGAGACGAGATTGATTCATCGGAATTCATGGACGACGAATACGCAAATCAACATGGTCGAGACACGAGCTTCATCGCCTTCGCAAGGTGCTCCCGCAGCCGCGCAGAAGAGAGGAGCCGTAACCGATGAGAAGGCAGCTTCAGAGAAAAGACGACACGATCGCTCAAACGGCGAAGAGGATGGAAGAGATGGCCGTAGCTCCGGCCACTCTCCGCAGTCAAGTACAACCACAAAGGGAAACACCTCCGCAGGTCATTCACATCAGTAGACGGAGGAAAGGAGATTACGTCCGTCAACTGAGGATGATCACCGAAAAGGATACAACACAAAGTATGATTCCCGAAAAGGATATAAAGAACTTGGTGGAACAAACAGGTGCGAGAAGCCTTAGCACAATCAAAGAGCGGGACATCCATTCAGACGGTAGACCTTACCCCGAAGAATTCGACGCCGTCCAATACCCGAAAGGCTTCGTACCACCTCTCGTTCAAGACCTTCAACGGAACCGGAACCCCGACAAAGCATGTGGCACACTTTCGTGCCGCGCTGTTGCAATGCCGGCGGGAGCGATGCATTACTCTTCCGACAGCTCGTCACAGCACTCGTCAGAATCGCCTTGACCGGTATGCGTAATTACCAAACGGTTCTGCTAAGACATTCTCGCAGCTAGAGAACCTCTTCATCAAGCGATTCGCCGAGCTCAGCACCACATCACTATAGGTGATTTAGTGGTAGAAAAACGAAACCGAATGAAACTTTGGTGGATTACATACTTCGACGGAGGAACTTAAGTATGAAGTGTGAGCCACAGCTTACAAGAACAAAGACGCAATGCAGCATTTTACTAAAAAGCATTCACGGCCCGATAGCACTTCTCCTCAAGGGATTCACTATTAAGACTTTCGAGAAGTTGTTAAGTAAGGCCGGAAGCTTGCAAGAAGAGGCAAAGCAATTAAGTTTCACCGACAAGACAGTATAAACAAAAGCCTCGCAAAGACTTTTGAAAAGAAATCCGGATCGTTGCAAGCAGCTGACAAAGGCAAGCAACCGATGCAAATACCACCGTAACGGCCGCAAAGAACCACAACAGAACTACCAAGCAACCCCGGCCCAGCCTACCAGTCATCTCCGCAAGCATGAACAACCGTCTCGTCCGCAACGTACATTAAGAGAGCTTGAAAGCGCAGAATATCCGTTCAAGAATGAGGCAAGGTCGAAAATGTTCCGTAGTCCGATGAAGACTCCGATTTCCAATCGCCGCAGCCTAAAAGACCGTAGGAGGTCAACAAGAAAGGTGATCCCAACTTTTGCCCTTACCACCGCATGCTTCTGGCACAAAATAGAAGATTGCATTACCTTCAAAAGTTGGCTCAATGACAACCTTCTGAAAGGGAATATAACGATCCCGAAGGAGTACATGAAGGAACCCCAGAAAGGAGGTTCCGTCAATGTTGTCTCGACTGATCCCATCATTCCGATAGATCCCTATACGACTGACGATGGATGGACTACCGCTTGGACGAGGTCTTCAAAAAGATTTTAGACAAAGCATCCGTACCGCTTCGGTACGAGCTTCAATTCAGTAGTTTGAAACCCGTTAAGCCGGTACTCATCACTCGCGATGGAAGAACCACCTCAACAGGAGACGATCAAGAAAAGAAGAAAATCGACGAAGAAGAGAAGACCGAGGCACCTAAGGCTGGACTAGGGGCCGCTTATCCTAGGATAGTTGTTTCCGATTCTGGGGAGAAATCCCTCGAACCACTCGACTCGTATGATTATCTCGCTCACTTCGGTGGGATCATATAATGATAAGGGTGATGGCGTTGGCTACGTTTTCGACCGTTTCTAACGATTACGTAACTAACGATAATCCGGATATCGATTTCGATACCAACGACAATTCTCAAATCATACACCATCTCGACGAGCAAAATAACAAAGAAGACATCCATCAAGGAGGCTACGAGAGTTCAACAAGCAACGAATCTATCTGCGAGTTTCGAGGAGCTCCAAACTCACGATAGAGTTATAGCCTTCGGACTCGAGTTAATCCGGAAGAGCCCGTCATTCCGATTCAAGAAAAGACACCAGCAAGCTCAACGATAGATTCGGAGGAAATTACGAAGTCAACTTAAGGAGTGGAAAAGTTCTACCTCCGAGAATGGGTCCAAAAGACAAAGGAAAGCAGTGGTCGTTCAGGAAGAACCAACCCCTGCAGAAGAAATACCCATTCGAGAAGAAGCCGAGACACATGAAAACAAAGTGGACTACAACGTGCTAGCCCATCTTAGGAAACTACCGCCCAAACCGAAGCATCTACGACGCTCTCATCTTATCAAAGGAGATGAGAGAAGCTCGATCAAGGCCTTACTCGATCCGGAAATTTGCTTAGCTCAAATGGCCGGAGAATCCTTAGATGAGGTTTGCTCGTTAAAAGAACAAGCGAGGCGTTACCTTCACGTACGACGACCTACTACTTGGAACAGCAGATCACAACCGACCGTTGTACATTTCGCCACAATCGGAAAATTTACACTCTCCGCAGTATTGGTGGATCCAGGAGCATCAATCAATATAATGAATCTTCGAACGCTAGCATACTTGGAAATTGATGCCCGCGAGCTCGGCGTACAAAATGTTATTAAGAGGATTCAACCGTAAAGGAGAAAGAGCCCTCGGCTCAATAACACTATCGATGAAGACCGGTGACTTAGCAAAGACAACCGCGAAATTTCACATAATCGATTCGAAACATCGTTCAACGCTCTACCGGGCCGACCATGGATACATGAAAACAGGATGGTACCATCATCTCTACATCAATGCATCAAGAACTACGATGAGGGGAACAAGTGCATCAAAGGTGACTTACAACCATTCTCCGTACATGAAATCGGAATCCACGAGGATGCAGCTTATTATGCACCGCCGAAGAAAACGATCTTCTCCGCAGATACCATAACAAATGAAGCAAAGAAAGTTCGTAGACAACGAAGAACCCGAAGTTCTAGTCCAACAAGCCACTCACCACTCCCTTACGGCGAGATGGTGAAGGTTTCTCCACAACTCGCATCCGAGGTCGAGGCCGGGACGAGGTCGTGGTAGAGACGTTAGGACGATTGGACAGAGGAAACCAACCATCAATGTCGATTGGGAAGAGAGTTCCGAAGAAGAAAAAGAAATCAAACAAGAAGCAGCGACAATAAGTCGAAGAAGCCACAATTCCGAATCCCTCTCGAAGATGAAAGAAACGAAGAATATAAATCGATGTACGAGAAGATTAACCACTATGTACATACTATGACCCCGACCCCGATCCGTTCTAATAAGATCGAGGGTATGGAGGTCAAAGAGGTACGTAGCGGTGGTGCAAAACCCATCAAATTCTACCGTGGTGCTCCTTCCTCCAAAACCGAAAATAATGTACAACATGAAGATGCTACTTCATCGAATTAATGGAATCGCCTTTCGAGTGGTACTCTCCCCGTGTTCAAAATTTAATTCAACGTGGTTTCTTACCTCGACAAATGGACAAAAGGTCAATCACAACGTTTTGAAAATTTATGGAATAACTCCGGTCGTCCACCCAACTCAAAGCATGGTCTCGGATTCGCACACAAGAGATCGCCGATGATACCGAATTTTGCTTCGGTTATCACCTCGCGAATCTAATGAAAACCGCATGGAAACTACGAAGAACTCGAAGATTTGCAAACCGGAGACGCTCCACCGTAATTCGAAGAAGAAATCAAATCTACAATAGATGAGTTAATGTGGTTAACTTAGGTACTAACGAAGAGCCTCAGACCTACCTTTGTTAGCTCTTTACTCAATAAAGAAGACTCCAAAGAAATAATCAAGTTATTAATGGAATTCAAAGACCGTTTTGCTTGGAGCTACGATGAGATGCTGTGTTTAGCTCCGCAGGTCGCAGTCCATAAACTAGAGTGGACCCTACTTCGTCTCCACGTACAAGGTCCCGAAGAATGCGTCTAGAAATCGAACAACAAGTCATACCGAGGTTAAAAAGTTAATGAGACGCTAGATTTGTCCATGAAGAACAATACCCGACTTGGTTAGCCAACGTGGTACCAACCATGAAGAAGAATGGTCGATCGTAATTTGTGTGGATTTCGTAGATTTAAACAAGGCATGTCCAAAAGATGAATTTCCTCTACCGATCCCGAATTAATGATCGACATCGCTTCAACGCACGAAATATTCTCATTCATGGATGGATCTTCGTGATACAACCAAATAAAAATGGCTCCGTAAGACGAAAAGCTTACAAAGCATTCGTAACGCTCGATCGGAGTATTTCGCTACACAAAGGATGCCATTCGGATCGAAGAACGCAGGAGCAACCTACCAAAGAGCAATGACAAGAATTTTTGATGATCTCATCCACAATCAAGTCGAATGCTACGTGGACGATGTGGTCATCAAAAGCAAAGTAAAGGACAACCACTTGTATGATTTGAGAATTGTTTTCGAACGATTAAGACAATTTAACCTTAAGATGAATCCCTTAAATGCGCCTTCGGCGTCACCTCCGGAAATTCTTAGGATTCGTCGTCCGACATCGTGGAATCGAAATCGACCCGGAGAAGATTAAAGCTATCTTAGAAATGCCGCCTCCCAAAACCTTAAAACAACTACGATCTTTTCAAGGGAAGCCGGCATATCTTCGACGCTTTATCTCGAACTTGTCGTGTAGGTGTCACCTTTCTCGCACTAGTTAGAAAGGACGCCAAATTTATTCGGGAAGAGAAATGCCGTAGGGCCTTCGAGGACATTAAACAATACTTAATGACACCTCCCGTCTTAGCAGCCCCGCCTCGTGTAGACCGCTAATACTTTATACCGCGGCTTTAGACGACTCTCTCGGAGCCCCGTTAGCTCTGTGTCAATGATGAGGGTAAAGAAAATGCTCTTTATTACCTAAGCCGTCGTTTATCGCCAACGGAAATAAGGTATCCCGCAATCGAAAAGCATTGTTTGTCCCGATCTTCGCCGCTCAAAAGCTCGTGCATTACATGCTTTCTCATAAGGTCAACCTAATCTCGAAGTTTAATCCATTGCAATACTTGATGACTCGTCCAACGCTTTCCGGCAGACTTGCCGATGGTCGATGATATTATCGCAATTCGATATAACTTTCGTGCCTCTTCGTGCCGTAAAGGGACAAGCCCTAGCAGACTTTCTCGCAAAGACACCCTTTGCCGGCAGAATCTCCTCTCAACGACGATCCGCCGATGAACAAATAATGAACCTAGAAGACCTCGATGATCGACGTTGGGAATTATATTTCTACGGAGCATCTTCAGCCGCACAAAGACGAAGAATCGCAAGTGATAAGTGCCCGTAAGGCAGAATCGGGCTAATCTTAATAACACCGGAGCGGGGATGTTAAGATACTCCTACCACTCGACGTAACCATGTACAAACAACGAAGCGGAATACGAAGCCCTCATAACAGGATCTAGAATTAACCATTCAAACTGGGATAACGTACATTAACATCTACTGGGATTCACGCTAATCATTCAACGTATCACGGACAAGATGTAATTTTAAAACCAAGACTCGAGCAATACTTCCAAAGATGCCATACAAACTCGTTGGAACAGCATTCCAAATGTGACAATCTACAAAATTCGTAAAAGAAAACGCTCTAACAGATGCGCTAGCTCGTCTCGCAAAAGAATTTGCCCGTTTGCAAGATGAATCGCTGGAAGTGTCAACTCACTGGACGCCGTGTCCTATCACAACTGACATGGACACGATACACAAATCGAAAAGGAAAAGGATCAATCGTAATAGAAGGATGTAAAAACACGGAAGATCTGGCGACAACCATCGATAGCACTACCCGCAAAACAGAAAGCTACCAGATGATAGGTCTCTAGCCCATCGTATCAAGAAAAGAACTCGTCCTACGCATTAGTAAACAATACGTTATACGTAAGGTCTTTTGATCAAATGTGGCTAAGGTGCCTAAGCGGGTCCGAGGCCCGTGAAATCGATAAAGAGGTACATTCGAGACTCGTGGAGCTCACCACCGGGTCCAAAGATGAAAATGAAAATTAAAAGACTAGTGGTACTACCGGCCCTCGATGATGACCGACCGCATGAAAATCGCCAAGAGCCGTCACCAATGCCAAGTGCACGGAGTGGTTCTACATCAACCTCCAAATGTGCTACATCCGACAATCGCATCGCGGCCATTCGAATGTCGGGGCACGGATATAAGGGGTCCAATGAACCGCCGTCGTCAAAAGGACATCGCTTCATTCTTGCAGCCACAGATTACTTTTCCAAGGGCAGAGGCAGCTCCACTTAGAGAAGTAAAAGCACACCACGTGCTACGCTTTTTAAGAACCAAGTTGTCTACCGTTTCGGGTTGCCGCGCAGATCATCTCGTATAACGGGTCAGCATTCGAAGTACAAAGATCAACAATTTTGTCAGAGACACGGAATCGACCGGCGATACTCAACAATTTACTACCCAAGAGCAAATGGCCTTGCCGAGGCTTTTAATAAAACTCTCGTTCAAATCTTAAAGAAAACCTTGGACGATAATAAGAGAAATTGGCACGAGAAGTTGTTAGAAGCCTTATGGGCCTACCGGACAACCTTCGTAACTCCTACGCAAGCTACACCTTACGCTCCGGTGTATGGGTCCGAGGCAAAGGTTACCTTTAGAGGTTCAGCCTCCTTCACTCGAATTGCAGCTTGCAAATAAAATCACAACATGTAAGAGAACGCCAAATTACGACTCGAAGAATTAGAAAGCCCGGAAGGGAAAAGACTTGCAGCAGCAACAGAATTTAGAACCGTACCAAGCTAAGATGGTTCAAGCCCATGATAAACCGGTCCGCCCAAGAACCTTCAAAGTTGGTGATCTAGTTCTCGTTCTCAAAAGACCTATTCTCGCACACCGCAAGATAGGGGAAAATTTGAACCCACTCGGAAGGACCGTTTCATGGTCGAAGCAGCATACTCAGGAGGTTCCTACCGCCTAGTGAATCGCCAAGGAGAACGACATATGCTTCCGATCAATGGACGATACTTGAAAAGTATTACGCTACCTCGATGTTTCGAAGGAATGAACTTTCCATCCCTAGAAGCACGGGTGAAGTGATTACTTATGATTGGGTCCGAACCCAAAAATAATAAAAATGTGCTAAAATAAATAAAATCCCGATAATAATTTTTTCCTTGTTTTCTTTTCCAAATCAAAATCTCTTTCCCGATCTTATCCCACTTCATTCCTGTTAAGTTTGAAAATATAAAGATAATAATAAAACAAGATGTCTTTAATAAACATTTTCTCGATGTTCTTGTTCTTAAGATGCCTCCCGATCCTTTTCCTTGTCTTTCCGCAGGAAATGTCGAGCGGCGGTCGGTCTTGAACTTTAAGAATGGCGTAAGCCTCGCACTCGATGAAAAGAGGGTGAAAGATGGAGCGATAATCGAGATTGACTCGCATTTCGCACCACAGAGCCTACAAGCACGAGGAAAGTGACCGGGTCCCGGCTGACCGAGAAGAACTCGCCCTGGACATACAAGGATGAAAGTGGGTGGCCCAAGCCACCAATCCAAAGAACAAGAAAAGAAAGACAAATATCGAAGAAGATAAGAAAATGAAGTCCGTAGTCGCTACAAGTAGGGCGTGCCTGCCGCCGCGCCTACGTAGATTCAAGAAGTTCGGAGAGCTACTCTCACAAGCAACGCAACGAAGAAATAAGAATCGCCGTATCCGTAAGATGTTGACAAAACTAGCCGCGGATCGACGACGACGAGGCAACTGCTAATGTCGCGGCATACACTTCAAGGACACCGGTTCACCAGAACCGAAGAAAGGAGGCCAGCCTCCTAGGATGACAGAAAGAACCGCAGAAATCTCACAAAGACCGAAGAAAGAAGGCTACCACGCCACCGGATAGAACCACCAAGTGATGCATGACCTTGTCTGCAGGCTAACCCTGTGGGATGTCTCGATGGACATCATCCCCGAGGAGCCGAGGCATGCAGGAGAACGTGAAGGGATCGAACCATACATCCCACAATATGTCACGAGGCCTCGCCATCTCAGCATCATTCCGAATACGAGCCGGAGAGAATGCAAAATGTTGAAAAGAAAACCTTCGAATACTTTGAAAGGATTAGAGTGCGTAAGAATCAATATACCGGAGGGCCTCGAATTACATACGTACGTATTCTCGCAGTATGAGCAAGAAGAAATCGTGGATTGCATCCGGATTTGAAAGACCGGGCCGAGCAGCCGCCTAAGGGAAAACACATACTCGTAGCCCCGAGATGGATGCCGTGGAAAGGAAGAATCACAATACAATGTGGATGCCGTTACAACTTCGTCGAGGACAGAAGGGAAACCCGCCGGAATACTCCGTCATGGGCAAGTGGACCCGATGCCATTAGTCATCAAGAGAATGGTAAAGAGATTGATAACATGGAGGGTACCGCCGCTAGATCGCATACCCAATACCGCATCATCAATATCTACAAACAGGTGACCGTATACCCCCGCACATAGCATCACCACGACTTTGTCGACCTTTCGCACAGCCTCTTTCCCGAGCGAGTGCAACATCATGTTCGGATCCGACCTCCGTGATAGCAGGCCCAGTGAGTTCCGAGGGCCACAGAAGATACCACTACCGGTAGGTTCCGTCATGATACCGAAGGGTAACGGAGCAGTATATCGCCAAGCATTGCATACCATGAGTACCAAATGAAGCGGATCTCGCTTACGTTCGAGAGGATGGACGACGTAAAGATACCTTACCATTTCCAACTGTACCCGGAGCTAGAGAGCCTCCCGCCTTACGAGCCGCGAGTTACATGGAAAATATCACACCTCCAATGTACATCCATACGGCATCCTTGCCAAGGATGGCTTGGAAGGTGATGTTATCGACCATGCATCTCACTATTCGTACATGGACTTTCGATGATGCTTCTTTAGATGGATCGACAAAGATCATACACGATCCGTTTCGAGTTTACATGGATTGTATGAAATATATTCCGCATCAAGATGTATGATGTATCTTCGACATGATTGGAATGAAAGTGACCATGTCACATTTTTCGCCTTCACCTCTTTTAGTGCAAATTGATCGGGAAACGCCGTTAAAGTTAAATGAACTTCGAACAAAGAATAGTAAAAGAAAAAAAGGAATAAAAGAAAACTTTCGTTAAAAAAGAAAAAGAAAGAGGATCTAAAGAAAATGACAAACACCAAATTCACATGAACATTAAATAAACAACAAAGTAAAATTTGGAACATTAAAAGATAAACAAAATCAACATAGAATGTTAAATCAAATTCTCAATCAAATTTCGAATCCAATCTCTATCAAATTCAAATTCAATCTTTCCGAATTCAAACTCATCTCTATCAAATCTCAAATTCAATCTTTCCGCATCTCCACATTCAAACAATACATCAAATTCAATCTTTCCGGATCGAGAATCTTACATCCAAGATCTCAACCGTTCAGGATTCTTTCCTATCGCACTCGAAATCACGATCAAATTCAAACTCGGTCGAGGATTTTACATCCAAGACCGCATCGCTTTAAGATTCTCTTCCTACCGCATCGAAATACATCAAATTCAAACTCTCGGGTCGAGGATTTTACATCCAAGACCGCACCGCTTTAGGATTCTCTTCCTATCGCACCGAAATACATCAAATTCAAACTCTCGGGTCGAGGATTTTACATCCAAGACCGCACCGCTTTAGGATTCTCTTCCTATCGCACCGAAATACATCAAATTCAAACTCTCGGGTCGAGGATTTTACATCCAAGACCGCACCGCTTTAGGATTCTCTTCCTATCGCACCGAAATACATCAAATTCAAACTTCGGGTCGAGGATTTTACATCCAAGACCGCACCGCTTTAGGATTCTCTTCCTATCGCACCGAAATACATCAAATTCAAACTTTCGGGTCGAGGATTTTACATCCAAGACCGCACCGCTTTAGGATTCTCTTCCTATCGCACCGAAATACATCAAATTCAAACTTTTGGGTCGAGGATTTTACATCCAAGACCGCACCGCTTTAGGATTCTCTTCCTATTGCACCGAAATACATCAATTCAAACTCTTGGGTCGAGGATTTTACATCCAAGACCGCACTCGCTTTAGGATTCTCTTCCTATCGCACCGAAATACATCAATTCAAACTTTTGGGTCGAGGATTTTACATCCAAGACCGCACCGCTTTAGGATTCTCTTCCTATCGCACCGAAATACATCAATTCAAACTCTTGGGTCGAGGATTTTACATCCAAGATCGCATCGCTTTAGGATTCTCTTCCTATCGCACCGAAATACATCAAATTCAAACTTTTGGGTCGAGGATTTTACATCCAAGACCGCACCGCTTTAGGATTCTCTTCCTATTGCACCGAAATACATCAAATTCAAACTTTTGGGTCGAGGATTTTACATCCAAGACCGCACCGCTTTAGGATTCTCTTCCTACTGCACCGAAATACATCAATTCAAACTCTCGGGTCGAGGATTTTACATCCAAGACCGCACCGCTTTAGGATTCTCTTCCTATCGCACCGAAATACATCAAATTCAAACTCTCGGGTCGAGGATTTTACATCCAAGACCGCATCGCTTTAGGATTCTCTTCCTATCGCACCGAAATACATCAATTCAAACTTTCGGGTCGAGGATTTTACATCCAAGACCGCACCGCTTTAGGATTCTCTTCCTACCGCACCGAAATACATCAAATTCAAACTTTCGGGTCGAGGATTTTACATCCAAGACCGCACTCGCTTTAGGATTCTCTTCCTATTGCACCGAAATACATCAAATTCAAACTTTCGGGTCAAGGATTTTACATCCAAGATCGCACCGCTTTAGGATTCTTTTCCTATCGCACCGAAATACATCAAATCAAACTCTCGAGGTTAAGGATTTTACATCCAATACCGCATTACTTCCGAGATCTTTCCCTCATTGTAATGACCCAATCCAATCGATTCGATCTTCTTTCGGGGTCAAGATGTTACATCTAAAACTTCAAAATTCCAATTTTCATTTCAAATCAAATCCCTTCAAATTAATCTTGACAAAACTTCAATCTAAATTGAAAACTCCAAATTGAATCTAAAACTCACACATCATGACTTAAACATGAAACAAAATAAAATCTAAATCGAAATTCTCCCGCATCATGTGATTTGGATTTTACCTCCTTTTCCTTTCCCTGCCGAGAGTTCAAGAATCTCCATTCTTAGAGATATACTTGACACTCCCCAACGGAAACTCTTCTACTTCGTCCTAAGTTTGTTACTCGGACATCCGTGCTGGTTTTGTTGATCGCTCGGCCAACACCAATACGCGCGGTGTGCTCCGTCACCACCACACCTATCTGGGGTCCATTTGTCGACCTCATTTTTCGATGAGGTCTTCTTCTTCTCTTTAGTACTTCAGGATCTAGCCTCAGTTTTTCCTTCGACTATCTTAGAGGACTAGAATTGAGACCCACCACTTAGAATTTCAAACCACTTCTAAACTCCCC
>JAKZJZ010001998.1:0-21643 GCA_022702705.1 Papilionanthe hookeriana x Papilionanthe teres
GACTATTCCTCTCTCCATTATAATCAAATAATCTCGTTTTCAAAAATCGGTAGTGTATCCATGTCCCTAATGGATCAAACTACCCTTCTTTCCGTCGGAATACTATGTTCATTTCTATCTCGAACAAGTATACCCAACATTCTCTCTGGATTTAGGAGCCACCGTTGATACACCCCTAAACGAGAGGTTCCGAGATCCTTTTACCTCATTTCCGAGGTGGGTGGACCCCCGATAGTGTTAGTTTAGGAGTGATCCTTCGAGTCGGGAAGTCTTGCTTAAGACTTTCTTTTCCTTTCCGAATCGGATTCCTTACCTTCTCTACACCTTTCGAACATTCCGTTCTAAATAAACAAACCCTCTAATAAGTGATTCTTTTAACAAATGATTCTTTTTTATAAATACATGAACAAAGAATGAGTTCGACTCTTTTCAATTCCTTTCTTTTCGTCCCGAAGAAAAGAAGCATAACTCGGGACCGACAACCGCAGTCTACCTCAGTAAATGGAAGCCCCGAAACCGATTTTCTCCTTCACCAACGGACCGGACTTCGCCGTCTATAAGGATGAGCCGCCCGACAATGGGGTCATCCGATTCGGACAGGATTCGAAAACACGAACGTCAAGGTCACCGACGTCTCCTCTTCGCACCGACGAACAAGGTATCCGAAGCCGAGGAACCACCGCTCGAGTTCAACCTCAGTCGACCCAAGAGTTTCCTCCCCCGCAAAGGGTCCCGACTCAGGAGGAGTACCGCCGTCCGCAGAGGACCGTTCTCACTACCCCCACCGGTCTAGCTTGCTTCGCACCTACCCCGACTTCTCGCCAAATCAAAGGGGAAAGGAATCCGTAACTATGATAAACCCGTTACCGCGGAGGGTACGGATCTTCCCGTAAGACCTTCGTCTTCGAAATCGGGTCCAGGCTCGAAGATTCCTTCGCCGACAAAGACCCAAAGAAGAAATAGAAATGAATGATCGCCAGTGGAAGCCGTAGCCGCCGAGATCGCCTTCCCGAGGAAATTCCGCAGTTGCCGTAATATACACCGCTACCGTAATATACACCACCGCCCGACTACATACCACTTTTGGGAGGAAGCAGTTCCATCCCCTCTCCGCCGCGAGGATGAGGAGAATGTTCGCAAGATTGTCGCCACATTACCTCGACCCGCATACTACAACGATAGCCGCAAGAAAAGAACTAGAACTACGCCGTTTCGCTCGACCGCAAACTTTGGTAGAAAAGCTAAGCAAAGAAGGAAAACTCGCCCCGTGTCGGAAATTCTACGAAGGATGTGGACGGGTGCCGCCAAATCCCGTCTCGGGCCCCGAGTAGAGCCCGTCGTCATGATGAAAAGCCAAGCAAGAGAATGAAGGCTAGCCCGCCCGTCGTAGTATCGGATTACGTGACAGGGAGGATACCACCTTCCAAAGCATTCGGCCACCGTACCATCCGGTCCTAGACCTTCGCCGCTAGAAGGATGGTGCGGCGTCCCACTACGAGGCAGCTGAGATCGAAACAAGAAACTCGAGAGAGAAAGTCTCGCCAGAGGCTTCGAATCCGAAGAAAGCGCTACCGCGATGAAGGGGACTCGTGAAAAAGGACCCGGCAACCATCGCATGACAACCACAAAGATACACAGTAAAGCTCCGCTAGAAGATGCCATGGAAAAGTCGAGAACCGACATCCGACGGTCGGCAAAAGAAAGAGAAGAAAAGTTCTGAGATGAGATCGACTCATCGGAATTCATGGACAACGAATATGCGTAAATCAACATGGTCGAGACACGAGCTTCATCATCTTCTCAAGGTGCTCCCGCAACTCGCAGTAAAGAGAGGAGCCGTAACCGATGAAGAGACAACTTCAGGAAAGGACGACACGATCGCTCAAATGGCGAAGAGGATGGAAGAGATGGCCATAGCTCCGGCCACTCTCCAAAGTCAAGTACAACCACATGTAGAGACACCCCGTAAGTCATTCACATCGTAGACGGAGGAAAGGAGATTACATCCGTCAATGGGGATGACCAACCGAAAAGGATACAACACAAAGTATGATCCCCGAAAAGGATATCAAGAACTCGGCAGAGCAAGCAAAAGCGAGAAGCCCTAAGCACAATCGAAGAACGGGACATCCATTCGGACGGCAGACCTTACCCGAAGAATTCGACGCCGTCCAATACCCGAAGGGCTTCGTACCACCTCTCGTTTAAGACCTTCGATGGAACCGGAACCCCCGACAAGATGTTGCACACTTTCGTGCCGCCTGTTGCAATGCCGGCGGAGCGATGCGCTACTCTTCCGACAGCTTCGTTAGCGTCCGTCGTGGATCGCCTTCGACCGGTATGCGAATTACCCAACGGATCCGTAAAGACATTCTCGCAGCTAGAGAGCCTCTTCATTAAGCGATTTGCCGGAGCTCCACACCACATCACTATAGTGATTTAGTGGTAGAGAAACAAAGGCCGAATGAAACTCTAGTGGATTACATACTTCGATGGAGAAATTTAAGCATGAAGTGTGAACCACAACCGCAAGAACAACATGCACCAGCATCTCGCTTAAAAGCATTCACGGCCCGATAAGCACTTCTCCTCAAGGGATTCACTATTAAGACTTTCGAGAAGTTGTTAAGCAAGGCCGGAAGCTTGCAAGAAGAGGCGAAGCAATTAAGTTTCGCCGACAAGACTGACAAGCAAAAGCCGGTGAAGACCTTCGAGAAGAAATCCGGATCGTTGCAAAGTAGCTGACAAAGGCAAACAACCGATGCAAATACCACCGTAACGGCCGCAAAGAACCACAACAAAATTACCAAGAACCCCGGTCCAACGATCACTGTCTCCGCAAGATGAACAACCGTCTCGTCCGCAACGTACATCGAGGGAGCTTCGAGCGAGAATATCCGTTCAAGAATGAAGCAAGTACCAAAGATGTTCCGTAGCTTAATGAAAACTCCGATTTCCAACTGCAGAGCCCAAAAGACCAGAGGAAGTCAACAAGAAAGGTGATCCCAACTTTCGCCCCTACCATCTGGATGCTCGGGCACAAGATAGAAGACCGCATTACCTTTAAAAGTCGGCTCAATGACAACCTTCGGAAAGGAAATATAACAATCCCGAAGGAGTACATGAAGGAACCCCGTAAAGGAGGTTCCGTCAATGTTATCTCAACCGATCCCGTCATTCCGATAGTATCCCTATGCAACCGACGATGGATGGACCACCGTCTCGACGAGATCTTCGAAGAAGATTTTAGACAACATCCGAACCGCTCGTGCGAGCTTCAATTCGTAGTTCGAGACCTCGTTAAGCCGTACTATCACTTGCGATGAAGAACCACCTCGACAGGAGACAATCGAAGAGAAGAAGAAAATCGACGAAGAAGAGGGGACCGAGATTCCTAAGGCTGGACTAGGGGCCGCTTATCCTAGATAGTTGTTTCCGATTCTGGGGAGAAATCCCTCGAACCTCTCGATTTTGTATGATTATCTCGCTCACTTCGTGGGATCATATAATGATAAGGGTGATGGCGTTGGCTACGTTTTCGACCGTTTCTAACGATTACGTAACTAGCGACAATCCGGCGTCGATTTCGATACCAACAACAATTCTCAAATCATACACGATCTCGACGATCAAAATGACGAAGAAGACATCCATCAAGGAGGCTACGAGAGCTCAACAAGCAACGGCTCTATCTCGTGAGTTTCGAGGAGCTCCAAGCTACGATAGTAGTTGGAGCCTTCGCATTTCGAAGATAATCCGTAAGAGCCACCATTCCGATTCAGGAGGAGACACCGACAAACTCAACACTAGATTCGAAGAAATTACGAAGTCAACCTAAGAAGTGGAAAAGTTCTACCTCCAAGAATGGGTCCAAAAGACAAAGGAAAGGTGTGGTCGTTCAAGAAGAACCAACCCCAACGAAGACATACCCGTTCGAGAAGAAGCCGAGACGCATGGAAACAAAGTGGACTACAACGTGCTAGCCCATCTTAGGAAACTACCGGCCAAACCGAGCATTTACGATGCTCTCATCTTATCAAAGGAGATGAGGGAAGCTCCGATCAAGGCCTTACTTGATCCGGAATTTGCTTAGCTCAAATGACCGGAGATTCCTTAGATGAGGTTCGCTCGTTAAAGGAACAACGAGGTGTTACCTTCACTGACAATGACCTACTACTTGGGACGTAGCAGATCACAACCGACCGTTGTACATTTCAAGCTACAATCGGGAAGTTTACGCTCTCCGCAGTATTGGTGGATCCAGGAGCATCAATCAATATAATGAGTCTTCGAACACTAAGATACTGGAAATCGATGCTCGCGAGCTCGAGGCCGACAAAATGTTATTAAGAGGATTCAACCGTAAAGGAGAAAGAGCCCTCGGTCAATAACGCTATCGATGAAGACCGGTGACTTAGCAAAGACAACCGCAAAATTTCACATAATCGATTCGTAAACGTCGTTCAACGCTTTGTCGGCCGACCATGGATACATGAAAACAGGATGGTACCATCATCTCTACACCAAAGGCATCAAGTACTACGATGGAGGGGAACAAGGCATCAAAGGTGACTTGCAACCATTCTCCGTACATGAAATTGGAATCCATGAAGATGCAGCCTTATTATGCACCGCCGAAGAAAACAATCTTCTCCAGTAGATACCGTAACAAATGAAGCAAAGAAAGTTCGAGACAACGAAGAACCCGAAGTTCTAGTCCAACAATCACTCACCACTCCCTTCCGAGAGATGGTGAAGGTTTCTCCACAACTCGCATCCGAGGTCGAGGCCGGGGACGAGGCCGTGGCAGTAGACGCTAGGACAACCGGGACGAGGAAACCAACCATCAATGTTCGATCGGGATGATAGCTTCCGAAGAAGAAAAAGAAATCAAGCAAGAAGCAGCCGACAATAAGTCGAAAGAAGCCGCAATACAAGATCCCCTCGAAGATGAAAAGAACGAAGAATACAAATCAATGTACGAGAAGATTAACCACTATGTACATACTATGACCCTAACCCCGATCCAACTCTAGCAAGATCGAGGGTATGGTGGTCAAAGAGGTACGTAATGACGGTGCAAGGCCAATCAAATTCTACCGTGGTGCTTCTTCCTCCAAAACTCGAAAATAATGTACAATTCGAAGATGTCACTTCATCGAATTAATGGAATTACCTTTGAGTGGTACTCTCCCCGTGTTCAAAATTTAATTCAACGTGGTTTCTTACCTCGACAATGCGACAAAAGGCCAATCACAACATTTTGAAAAGTTATGGAATAACTCCGTCGTCCACCCAATTCAAAGTATGGACTCGGATTCGGCACAAGAGGTCGCCGACGATACCGAATTTTGCTTTGTTGTCACTTGCAAGTCCAATGAAAACCGCATGGAAACTACGTACGAACTCGAAGATTTACAAATCGGAGACGCTCCACCGAATTCGAAGAAGAAATTAAATCCACAATAGATGAGTTAACGGAAGTTAACTTAGGTACTAGCGAAGAGCCTAGACCTACCTTTATTAGCTCCTTACTCAATAAAGAAGACTCCGAAGAAATAATCAAGTTATTAATGGAATTTAAAGACCGTTTTGCTTGGAGCTACGATGAAATGCCGGGATTAGCTCCGCAGGTCGGTACCATAAGCTAGAGTGGATCCTACTTCGCTCCTACGTACAAGGTCCCGTAAGAATGCGTCTAGAAATCGAACAACAAGTCATACCGAAGTTAAAAAGCTAATAGACGCTAAATTTGTCCGCGAAGAACAATACCCGACTCGGCTAGCCAATGTAGTGCCACCGTAAAGAAGAATGGTCGTATCGAATTTGTGTGGACTTCGCAGATTTAAACAAGGCATGTCCAAAAGATGAATTCCCTCTACCGATTCCGAACCGATGATCGATATTGCTTCGACACATGAAATATTCTCATTCATGGATGGATCTTCGTGATACAACCAGATAAAAATGGCTCCGTAAGATGAAAAGCTTACAGCATTCGTAACGCCGATCGGAGTATTTTGCTACACAAGGATGCCATTCTGGATCGAAGAACGCAGGAGCAACTTACCAAAGAGCAATGACAAGAATTTTTGATGATCTCATCCACAATCAAGTCGAGTGCTACGTGGACGATGTCGTCATCAAAAGCAAAGTAAAGGAAAACCACTCGTATGATTCGAGAATTGTTTTCGAACGATTAAGACAATTTAACCTTAAGATGAATCCCTTAAAATGCGCCTTCGGCGTCACCTCCGGAAATTCTTAGGATTCGTTGTCCGACATCGTGGAATCGAAATCGACCCGAGAAGATTAAAGCCATCTTAGAAATGCCGCCTCCCAAAACCTTAAAACAACTACGATCTTTTCAAGGGAAGTCGGCATATCTTCGACGCTTTATCTCAAACCCGTCGGTAGGTGTCACCTTTCTCAGCACTAGCTAAAAAGGACGCCAAATTTATTCGGGAAGAGAAATGCCGTAAGGCCTTCGAAGACATTAAACAATATTTAATGACACCTCCCGTCTTAGCAGCCTCAGCCTCAGTGTACCGACCGATACTTTACACCGCGGCTTTAGATGACTTCTCTGAGCCCCGTTAGCCTGTGTCAATGATGAGGGTAAAGAAAATGCTCTTTACTACTTAAGCCGTCGTTTACTTCCGACGAAGTAAGGTATCCCGCAATCGAAAAGCATTGTTTCGCCCTCGATCTTCGCCGCTCAAAAGCTCGTGCACTACATGCTTTCTCATAAGGTCAACTTGATTTCGAAGTTTAATCCATCGCAATACTTCGATGACTCGTCCAACACTTTCCCAGCAGACTTGCTGATGGTCAATGATATTATCGCAATTCGATATAACTTTCGTGCCTCTCGCGTGCCGTAAAGGGACAAGTCTTAGCAGTACTTCCGCAAAGACACCCTTCGCCGCCGAATCTCCTCTCAACGACGATCCGCCGATGAACAAATAATGAACCTAGAAGACCTCGACGATCGACGTTGGGAATTATATTTCGACGGAGCATCTTCAAGCACACAAAGACGAAGAATCGCAAGTGATAGTGCCCTGTAGAAGGCAGAATCGGCTAATCTTTATAACACCGGAGCGGGGGATGTTAAGATACTCCTACCACTCGACGTAACCGTGTACAAACAACGGCGGTAATACGAAGCCCTCATAACGGGATTGGAATTAACCATTCAAATGGGGATAACAGTACATCAACATCTACTGGGATTCACAAGTTAATCATTCAACGATCACTGGACAAGATAGAATTCTAAAGCCAAGACTCGAACAATACTTCCAAGCATGCCATACAAACTGTTGAATAGCATTCCAAATGTGACAATCTACAAAATTCCTAGAAAAGAGAATGCTTTAGCAGATGCTTTAGACCCGTCTCGCAAAAGAATTTGCTCTGTTTGCAAGATGAATCAGCGGAAGTGTCAGCTCACTGACGTCATGTCCTATCACAATCGACATAGACACAATACACAAATCAAGAAAAGAAAAAGAATCAACAGAAAGAAGTGATGTAAAAACACGTAAGATCAAGCGACAAACTATCGATGGACTACTCCGCAAACAGAAAGCTACCAGACGATAGGTCGCCGGCCCATCGTATCAAGAAAAGAACTCCGTCTTACGCATTAATAAACAACACATTATACGTAAGGTCTTTCGATCAAATGCGGCTAAGGTGCCTAAGCTGGTCCGAGGCCCGTGAAATTGTTAAAGAGGTACATTCAGACTCGTGGCGCTCACCAGCCGGGTCCAAAAATGAAGATGAAAATTAAAAGACTAGGGTACTACCGGCCCTCGATGATGACCGACCGCATGAAAATCGCCAAGAGCCGTCATCAATGCCAAGTGCACGGAGTGGTTCTACACCAACCTCCAAATGTGCTACACCCGACAATCGCGTCGCGGCCATTCGAATGTCGGGGCACGTGATATAGTGGGTCCGATAGAACCACCATCTTCAAAAGGACATCGCTTCATTCTCGCGGCTGCAGCATTACTTTTCCAAGCGTGCGTGCTGGCCCACTTAGAGAAGTGAAAGCACACCACGTGCCGCAGCTTTTCAAGAACCAAGTTGTCTACCGTTTCTGAGTGCCGCGGCAGATCATCTCGTATAACTGGGCCGCATTCGAAGCACACAAATCAACAATTTTGTCGTGAGACACGGAATCGACCGGCGATACTCAACAATTTACTACCCAAGAGCAAACGGCCTCGCCGAGGCTTTTAATAAAACTCTCGTTCAAATCTTAAAGAAAACCTCTGGACGATAATAAGAGAAATCGGCACGAGAAATCGTTAGAAGCCTTATGTGCCTACCGACAACCTTCGTAACTCCTACTCAAGCTACACCTTACGCTCCGGTGTATGGGTCCGAGGCAGTTGTTACCTTTAGAGGTTCAGCCTTCCTTCACTCGTAATTGCAGCTGCAAACAAGATCACGACGAAGAAAACGCCGTACTACGACTCGAAGAATTAGAAAGCTCGAAGGGAAAAGACTTGCAACGCAACATGAATTTAGAACTATACCAAGCTAAAATGGTTCAAGCCCATGACAACCGGTCCGCCCAAGAACCTTCAAAGTCGGTGACTTAGTTCTCGTTCTCAAGAGACCTATTCTCGCACACCGCAAGATAGAGGAAAATTCGAACCCACTGGGAAGGACCGTTTCGTGGTCGAAGCAAGATACTCGTGAGGTTCCTACCAGCCTAGTGAATCGTCAGGAGAACGACATATGCTTCCGATCAACGGACGATACTTCGAAAAAATATTACGCTACCCGATGTTTCGAAGGAATGAATTCTTCATCCCTAAGAAACACTGGCGAAGTAATTACTCGTGATCGGGTCCGAACCCAAAAATAATAAAATGTGCTAAAATAAATAAAATAAATGATAATAAAGTTTTCCTCGTTTTCTTCTCCAAATCAAAGTCCCTTTTCCGATCTTATCCTACTTCATTCCCGTTAAAATATAAGAATAATAAAAAATGTATCTTTAATAAACATTTTCTTAATGTTCTTGTTCTTAGTACAACCCCCGATCCTTTTCCTTGTCTTTTCGCAGGAAATGTCGAACGAGCGATTGGTCTCGAACTTTAAGAATGGCGTAAGCCTCGCACTCGATGAAAAGAGGGTGAAAGATGGAGCGATAATCGAGATCGACTCGCATTTCGCACCGCACAGCGCCTACAAGACGAGGAAAGTGACTCGGGTCCCGCTAACCGAGAAGAACTCGCCCGGACGTACAAATGATGAAAGTGGGTGGCCCAAGCCACCAATCCAACAACAAGAAAAGAAAAGCAAACACCGAAGAAGACAAGAAAATGAAGTCCGTAGTCGCTACAACGGAGGGCAGTGCTCGTCAGCCGCCGCGCCCGCGAGATTCAAGAAGTTCGGAGAGCTACTCTCACAGCCCACGCAACGAAGAAATAAGAATCGCCGTATCCGTAAAATGTTAACAAAACTAGCCGCGACCAACGCGACGAGACAAGCTTACTACGCGCACGTACACTTCAAGGACACCGGCTCACCAGAACCCGAAGAAAGGAGGCCAGCCTCCTAGAATAACAGAAAGAACCAGTGGAAATCTCCGTAAGATCGAAGGAAGAAGGCTACCACGCCACCGGATAGAACCACCAGCAGCATGCATGACCTTGTTGCGGAGCAACCCCGGGGATGTCCCGACGTGCATCATCCCCGAGGAGCCGAGGTATGTGGGAACGTGAAGGGATTGAACCATATATCCCACAATATGTCACAAGGCCTCGCCATCCGCGATCATTCCGAATACGAGCCGGAGAGGATGCGTAATGTTGAAAAGAAAACTTTCGAATACTTCGAGAGAATTAAAGGAAGAAGAATCAACATACTAGAAGGCCTCGAGCTACACACCGACGTATTCTCGCAGTATGAACAACAAAGAAATCGTGGATTGTATCCGGATCCGAAAAGAATGGGCCGAGCAGCCGCCCGAGGGAAAACACATACTCGAACCCCGAGATGGATGCCGTGGAAAGGAAGAATCACAATACAATGCGGATGCCGCTACAACTTTGCCGAAGACAGAAGGGAAACCCACCGGAATACTCCGTCATGGGCAAGTAGATCCGATGCCATCGCTATCAAGAGAATGGTAAAAAGATCGATAACATGGAGGGTACCGCCACAGATTGCATACCCAATAGCCGCATTATCAACATCTACAAACAAGGTGACCGCATACCCCCACATATCGATCACCACGACTTCGTCGACCTTCGCACCGGCCTCTTCTCGAATGAGTGTAACATCATGTTCGGATCCGACCTCCGGATAACAGTGCCCGGTGAGTTCCGAGGGCCGCAAAGATACCTTTACCGGTGGGTTCCGTCATGATACCGCAAGGTAACGGAGCGTATATCGCAAAGCATTGCATACCAGGGTGCCAGTGGAGCGAATCTCGCTATTTTCGTGAGGATGGACGACAACGAAAATACCTTACCATTTCCAACCGTACCCGTAGCTAGAGAACCTCCGCCTTACGAGCCGTGAGTTACATGGGAAATATCACACCTCCAACGTACATCCAACTGCATCCTCGCCAAGGATGGCTTGGAAGGTGATGTTATCGACCATGTACCTCACTATTCGTACATGGATTTTCGACGATGATTCTTTCGATGGATCAACAAAGATCATACACAATCCGTTTCGAGTCTACATGGATTGTATGAAATATATTCCGCATCGAGTTGTATGATGTATTTTCAACATGATCGGAATGAAAGTGACCATGTCACGTTTTCGGCCTTCACCTCTTTTGTGCAAATCGATTAGGAAACGCCATTAAAGTTAAATGAACTTCGAACAAAGAACGTAAAAGAAATAAAAAAAGAGAATAAAAGAAAACTTTCTAAAAAAAAAATCCGAAAAATGACAAACACCAAGTTCACATGAACATTAAATAAACAATAAAATAAAATTCAACCATTAAAAGATAAACGAAATCAACACAAATCTCAAATTCCATCCTTCCAAACTTCAAAATCAAATTCCATCCTTACAAATTTCAAATCAAATCCTCAATCAAATTCCAAATCCAATCTCGATCAAGTTTCAAACTCGATCTTCCAAATTTCAAATCAAATCTTAAATCAAATTTCAATCGAGTTCAAACTCATCCTTCCAAATTTCCAAAATTCCGAATTCAATCTTTCCAGTGCTTCAAGTCTCAATCAAATTCAAATTCAATTTCTTCCAGCATCTCGAATCAAATATCAAATCAAACCTTTTGGGTCAAGGATTTTACATCCAAGACCGCACCGCTTTAGGATTATTTTCCTATCTGCACCGAAGTACATCAAAATTCAAACTTTTGGGTCGAGGATTTTACATCCAAGACTCGCACCGCTTTAGGATCCTTTTCCTATCGCACCGAAATACATCAAAATTCAAACTTTTGGGTCGAGGATTTTACATCTAAGACCGCACCGCTTTAGGATCCTTTTCCTATCGCACCGAAATACATCAAATTCAAACCTTTGGGTCGAGGATTTTACATCCAAGACCGCACTCGCTTTAGGATCCTTTTCCTATCGCACCGAAATACATCAAAATTCAAACTTTTCGGGTCGAGGATTTTACATCCAAGACCGCACCGCTTTAGGATCCTTTTCCTATCGCACCGAAATACATCAAATTCAAACCTTTGGGTCGAGGATTTTACATCCAAGACCGCACCGCTTTAGATTCTTTCCCTATCAGCACCGAAATACATCAAAATTCAAACTTTTGGGTCGAGGATTTTACATCCAAGACCGCACCGCTTTAGGATCCTTTTCCTATCAGCACCGAAATACATCAAATTCAAACTTTTGGGTCGAGGATTTTATATCCAAGACCGCATCGCTTTAGGATTCTTTTCCTATCGCACCGAAATACATCAAATTCAAACTTTCGGGTCAAGGATTTTACATCCAAGACCGCACCGTTTTAGGATTCTTTCCCTATTGCACCGAAATACATCAAATCGAATTCCCGGGTTAAGGATTTTACATCCGAGACCGCATCGCTTTAGTGATCATTTCCCTATCGCAATGAAATACATCAAAATCAAACTCTTAAGGTTAAGGATTTTATATCCAACACCACTTCGCTTCCGAGATCTCTTCTCATCGCAACGATTCAATCTAATCAATTCAATTTTCTTTCGAGGTCGGAGATGTTACATCTAAAACCTCGTAACTCCAATTTTAATTTCAAATCAAATCCTTCAAATTAATTTCGACAAAACTTCAATCTAAATTAAAACTCCAAACTAAAATCTAAACTCACACATCAAAACTTAAATCTAAAACAAAATAAAATCTAAATCGAAATTCTCCTGTGTCATGTGATTTCGGATTCACCTCCTTTTCCTTTCCCTCACGAGAGTTCAAGAATCTCCTGCTCCGGGAGATATACTCGACACTCCCCAGCCAGAATTCTTCTACTTCGTCCTAAGTTCGTCACTCGGACATCCGTGTTGGTTTTGCTGATCGCTTCGGCCAACACCAATACGCGCGTGTGCTCCGTCACCACCACACCTATCGGGGTCCATTTGTCGACCTCATTTTCGATGAGGTCTTCCCTTCTTCTTTTAGTGCTTAGGATCTAGCCTCAGCTTTTCTTTTCGACTATCTTAGAGGACTAGAATCGGGACCCGCCTTTTAGAAATTCAAACCACTTCTAAACTCCCCGCAAACTCCACAAACTCGACTATAGACCCCTAATCACCCAGCAGGGTCGAAATCAAATGCGGAAGTTTAAAGGATGAGTTCCTATAGACTCTTCGGCCTCAGACTACCCCGGCGGCCCGGTCTCGGCGAGGGGCCGACTTACACTACACTTACACACTACATTTCCACACACTTCCTAAAACCACACCCATACCCAACTTAACCTCCCGACTCATGTGGGTGATTCACATGGATGGTCCTTAACCCCTAAGCCCTCGCAAGCAGGTTAGGAACAACATAAATGAATGCCTCAAATGAGTCCTTTCATGGCTCATATGGCTTGAAATGGTTTCATGGCTCAACCAAAATGACTTCTTTCCACTTACATCCACCCAATCTTCAATTTTCCAAATTTTCTATTTTTGACCCCCGTGACCCTACACCTACTAAACCTACCCAAAACCCTCGAATTACTCCAAATTTTCGCAAAATTTCCAAATTACCCAAAATTTTCCAAAATCAATCCCAAACATCTCCACATCACTCAAATTGATCATCCATACCCAAAAATACCAAAGATTCCAAAAATACCCCCCAATACCCTCCAAATACCCAAAATACCCTTCTGCCTAAAAATCCAAAAAATTCAAAAAATTCCCAGAAAATTCCAGAAAATCCTAAATATTCCCAATTTCATTTTGTCCAACTACACCATGGGTCAATTTTGTCAATTTACCCTACTTTTGTCAAAACCCCCAAATCGACCCATTTTAACCCAAAGTGAACCCAATGTTAAACCAAACCTATCCAATTGACCCAAATTCTGGTCCAATTCAATTCTAAACTTCAATTCAACATTCCCAATACCAATTTAGACCAAATCCAAGTCCAATTTGATCGACATTTGGATCCAATTTCACTTTGGCCTTAAAGCCCAAATTTGGACCCATGACCCAAACTTAGCCCAAACTAACCCAATTCAACTCCAATTAACCCCAAATCTTTTCTAAACCTTCCTTAACATCCCCATAAACAAAACACTAACATGATTTGCCCAAGATTTTGACCCAAACCCCACTCAAATTCAACCCAAAATCAAAAAGCCCAATTTCGACCTAAACCCAAACCTAACCCAAATAAGGCCCAAACCTCAAAATCAAAACCCAACCAAAGCCAAAACCTCTTTGAAACACTCCCATAAACATTTCTCAACATTTATTTTACATCAATTTCAACCCTAGCCCAACATTGGCCCAAGTTAGCCCAACTTGACCTACATCGGCCCATTTACCAAATAAACCCAAATTCAACCCAATTCAACACCCAAACCACCTTAAATCTATTTCAAATTATTCATGAAACATCCCTAAACCAAAACCAACAACTATTTGGCCCAAACTTCTACAAAAATTCCCATCCATGAACACATCCTTAAACTTAAAAGCCCACTTCCCTTAAACCTTCTTAAAAACCCATCTTCATTAAATTTTAAAAGCCCAAATCATCCTAAAGCCCACATGACACTTCCCCTCATCATCCATTTGATCAAAATCACCCCTAAGTTTCAAAATCATCAATTAAACCATTCCAAATCAAGCCACATGTCAAATTACCCCCTAAATGTCAAAAATTTCTAAAACCCTTTTCATGAAACAAATCAACCTTTTCCCAAGCCAAATGAAGCCATGAACAAGCCATTCTCAAGCCACATGAAGCCATGAGGGCTTTGACTTGTCATTAGTCCATTTATGGCAAGAAGAGGGGGTTCTTTCTTAAACCTCCTTTAACCTTTTTTACCTTAATCATGTCACACACTAAACCATGTTTAGCCACCTCATCATGGATGTGAGACTTCACCACTCCTTCTAAGCCGACCTAAATGATTCCCTCAACTCAAAATCGAGCTTGGAAGGGTGCACCAAGCCCAAAATGGTGGGTCGACCCAAACCAAGCCAAAGTGAGCCTTCTCCCATTCCATTTAAATCAAACTCCTTTACACATGTCAAACCTCAATCGCCTACACTAAACCCCACCCCCGACCCACCCGACCAAGATGGTGACCATCGCTCGGCCGGCCGGCCACCAGTGCCGCCGGAAAACACCATGGCCGAGAGCTCACATGTGAGCCAACATTGAAATTCTCACTCGCCGAGCCGCCCCATGCCTAGTGGTCACCATGGCCGATCTTCTCCTCACCGCAGCAACTCGATCCCAAGCCCTAACTCCCTCCGAGAGGCCTTCCACCCTCTCCTATTTAAACTCCACCCTCTCGGCCATGAGAAGAGCTAAGCACAAACCTCGCCAAAACTCGCCAAAATTGTTCCGCACCCTTCTCCACTCTTAGAACACTTGATCCCCGATGAAATCCCCCCGCCATTTCTCCTCTCGTAAGCTCAATTTCGCAGCCGAAATTCCACCCAAAACCAGGACACTTCTCCACAAGGAGCCAATTCTCAAATCGATTGGCTCTACACCTTCACTCGTACCAAGGGAAGGTGTCCACCAAGAAAAGCCCCATCTCCAAAGCCACCCAGCTATGCTCCAGCCTCCAAGCTTTGTGGATCTGGCTTGGTCGAAATCATATCCGTACAATTCCCTGCACTCAGAGACTTCATCCGGAGCTTGCCGGACCCAATCGAAGGTGCAACAACTCTCGATCGAAGCCACACTTCTCCGAGCCAAGGTATGAGCTAACTCTCCATCCCGAGCTTCCGGAGATTCTCCATTTCAAATGCCTTAGTTTCAATGCATGTTAGCCGTATAGATGTGTTCGTCTCTTCAAGACGAATCCATAGTAGCATAAGAACATGAAAATCCATCGAGTATCGAGCGAGATATTGTGGATTTAGTGTGGACGCGCCATCAGGCGAGGACACTGGGGACGATGAACGGATGCCGTCCATTCAATACACGCGCTGACGAACGGCTCGGATGGCGTCGACCAGAAACGGTGCGAGAACCGCGGGGCCCGGCCGCCGACTCGTGGCGGCGTCGAACGGGAGCGCGCCGCGCGGCCTTTCGGAGTCGCCGAGGATGCGCCGGCGCCGCGTGGATAAATAGAAAATTAGGGTATTTTCTTATTTATTTAATTCCCTAAACTTCAAAAATTCATATCTCTCGTGTAGGAAAATCATAAAAATAAAATAAAAATACCCTCTCGCTCACAGTGAACAGTAGGAGAATAATGTGGAAAAGAAATCATTTAATTTCATCAAATATTTTATTTTTTATAATTTATTTACTCTCCGCATTATTTTAATTCTCCATGCATGCATACAATTCACCATGGCATGAGACCATAGAGGCTTTCAAGCCTCTGACTTGGGAACATTCCCCGAATTTTCCAAAGTCGAGGCCATCCCTATGAAGAGTTCTCGATTTTTCAAGTTCATGTCACTCGTTTTGAGTATTTTAATTCCAAGAATAAGATGTTATGAAATAAATTCTAGGAAAATTTGGTGATGTTGCTTATGACCAGAGAACCCTAGGAAAAATAGGTTTTGACTTAGTTCATTTAAAACAACCCTAATCGGCTTAAACACTCAAAATAGGTCTTCAATTAATTAGAGTTAACCATGCATCAAATTGACTTGAAATCAATTCTCCACCGACCTTTAGGATCGAGGAATCCACCATAAAAATTTGAGGTCAATCGGACTTGGTTAGCCCCACTAATTGGGTCGATTAAGCCACTTAGCCATTTTAAACTTTAAAAATTCATAACTTTTAAAATACTTTTCAAAAATTCACCAAATTGGTTTTGGAGCCTCTCTGATATCAGGGGAACCTAAGAAAATTAAAATTTCAATTTTCTAAAAAAGTTGATTTTTAATAATATTTTAATACTTTTAATAATTAAAAAATAAAAAATAATAAAAATCACAAAAATAATAAAGTTCACCAAAATGTCACATTTTGAATTTTAATCACTTAGGAATAAATCCCACATTTTTCCTAGGTCTATTTAGTGAGATATTGAATTTTAAAGCCCTAGGGTAATTTTTTAAATTAAAAAAATGTATTTTCTAGCATTTTCACTAAAATAATTATAATAAATCATAGAAAAATCAGAAAATTGCAAAATTTGTTTCTCTGGTTTCCTTGATATTAGAGAGATTTTTGAAAAATATAAAATCCATTTTTCAACATTTATTTTATTTTTTAAATTAATTAACACTCCAAAACTCAAAATAATTATAATAAAAATAATATAATTCAAAAAATCACCAAAATTGGTCCAAGTGCTTCTCTGGTCATTAGAAATGTCCCCTAATTTTCTTAAGGACAGAAACTTTCCTTTGGTCATGTTATCAAATTTTCCTTGAAAATCTCTATTTTCCACCAAAAATAATTATATAAATAAATTAAATACAGTAAAAATCATATTTTCTCCTCTCATGTCTTTATTGATATATGAGTGAAGTCACATAAAAATTTCAAGTTCATTTGAGTTCAATTTAGTGAGTTATGAAATTATTAAGCTAAAGGGTAAAATGGTAATTAAACTTTTAACCCTTAATTAAAACTTTAGGTTTAATAAAAAATCAACAAGTAAAATATTTGATCTTAATCTGATTTGGATGATTGAAATTTAAATAATTAAAGGGTAGAAACCCATTAAATAATTTTAAAATGATTAAACTTTAATTAAATAATAGATTAAATTTGAGGAATAATAAATCGGATTATTAAAATAAGGGATATTTATTAGTAAGAGATTTATTCTTTAATTTAAAAATCCCTAAACTAATTATATCATTAATACTCAATTTTTAATTAAAATGATAACTCAAATTTAAAATATTAAAAGACTTAATTAAATTATTAAACTTTTTAAAATTTTAATTAAAATTAAAAATAAAGTAAATTAAAGATAAATTAAATTAAAATTAAATTAAATTTAACAATTAAATTAAATTAAATTAAATTTAATAATTAAATTAAATTAAATTAAATAATTAAATTAAATTAAATTAAACAATTAAATTAAATTAAATTAAATAATTAAATTAAATTAAATTAAACAAATTAAATTAAATTAAATTAAATTAAATAATTAAATTAAATTAAATCAAATCAAATTAATTAAATACCAAATCAAATTAAATCAACTATGTTAAACTAAATCAAAACTCAATTAAATTAAAATTAAATATAACATCACCTAAAACAGAATCAAATTAAAGAACAACACTATTCCAAATTTAAACCCTTTAACTTAAATCAAATCATTTCAATACCAATTTACCCTCGAAAGCTTTAGTTATCATAACTCCTAAATATAACATTAAATGAAATGTTACTTCACTTATAGATATTCAAATGTCCTAGTTCACCGAGCAAGATAACAATAAAACTTGAAATTCTTGACGATTAATTCATTTGTATAATTAAATTCATTTCGACTTAAAACAATCCTAGAAATATTGAAAAGATGTTTAAGATTCCTCTTAAGCACTTCCTCAATATGATAGGACATTTATAAGAACAATCGGCTTAATCGTTCTTCGATGAAGAAAATCGTCCTCAAACCAAAACACAGAGAACCTAGACGTCCTATGGAAACGACTAGCTATGGATTAGAATTTGGTAGAAAACCATAACCCTTCCCTTAAGCTTTACCTAGGAACTCGCTTAAATATTCTAATCGTGTTTTAAGTGCAATTGGGATGACGGGAAGACCCTCCAGTACGCTTTTATTTTTATTGCAATTTACTTTCTGCAATTTACTTTCTTGCAATTTACTTTCTTGCAAATGTACTTTATTTTTCTGCATGATAAAACAACAGCTGCATGAAAACCCACACCTTTAGATAGTCCCTAAAACCGAAACCAAATTAAGTTAAAAGTCATCGCAAGATAAAATTCACCGCCACAACATTTCAAAATATAAAACAACTCAAAATTTAATCACAAACGAACACAAAACTACAATTACAACTAAATTAAAACGTCCCGTCGGATGATCTGGAATACCTCTGATGATGTAACCTACGTGTCGCTAACTGGATTTCCCACGGCCTAAATGAAAGTGTGGAACTCATTCAGCCGAGTTTAGCAAATTCATCCTGGACTAAGTGAATCCGATAAAAATAATGATGCCTGAAGGATGGAACCGCGGATCTTAACCCGTGTCGTTATAATCAACTTTAAGATTTGTTTTAATTAAAACGTAAAAAAACACTTGGAAATTAAGACTTTCTCTAAACCAAAACACTTTTCTCATCTCCCGATTTATGATTTCTAAAACTAAACCTCCGCAACAACAAGGAACTTGAGCACTATGGGCAAAGACGGCCATCGTCGTCGCAAAACTCGAACCTACTTCAAGCAAAACTTTTCTAGAATTAAATAACCAAGCCATAGGACTTCGAGGTAGCTTCGCTTAGTGCAACATAAATCCTCAACTCTTCGTTAGCATTTCGCATTGCAAATTAAGCCCTAACCGGTCTTAGGATTCCGAGGTAGTCGTCCGATACGACAATAAACCCTCACATCTTCTGTGCTATTTGTTTGATTTTATCATACAAATATAAGCCCTAATTAATTAAAATCGGCAAGATCGAAATACTAAATAAACATTAGGACTTTCCTAAATTCAAGCCAAACAATAGATAGTCGGAAATTACCGAAGTTCACTTCGAATCAAGCAATTTCTCCTACCTCTCTTCCTTTGGATTCACAAAACAAAATGTTCCAAAATTTCGATCCATTCCCTATCGAAATTCCAAAATTCAATCTTCGAAAACCTTAAACTTCGAAATTCTTGAGAGCGTAATTATCGGTTATTATCGAGAGTTTTCTTAGGTGATTCCCGTCACTTAAGATGTAATTAACTATAGTGGCTTGCCCTTATATGGAATTTTAAAGAACCTCAGTAATATAAACCCCGTTTAATACTTTCATATTAAGCTAGGG
Source organism: Papilionanthe hookeriana x Papilionanthe teres (assembly GCA_022702705.1). Lineage (NCBI taxonomy): Eukaryota > Viridiplantae > Streptophyta > Magnoliopsida > Asparagales > Orchidaceae > Papilionanthe > Papilionanthe hookeriana x Papilionanthe teres. Next base: position 19,638 of record JAKZJZ010001998.1, read on the forward strand.
AATTTGTCGGCTTATAAAATTGGTTCGCAGTACCAAACGGATGTCACAAAACTTCTAGTTTATTTGATCGAGCCCCACCCTCAAGCAAGTGTGTCTATCCTTAGTGATGTATACACTAGCTCAGGGTGCGGTGCTCGTTTATATAAACTATTCGTGGGATGCTGAGATTCATGTCTTAAATCTTCATATTTAAAATTATTTTCAAAGTCAAATACTACTTTCTAAATTATATATATATTTAAATCAAATTTAAAATTTAAATTCGCCGATAACTTCGTTAAAGCGACCCCTTTAAAATACAACACAACCTAAAAATATGCCGACAATAAGTAAGTAAAATTATTTTCAAATAAAGATTTTTAAGTGAGAAAAATAAGTGTTCGAGTCCTATACTTTCAAGAATCTTACAAATATTTCGATGTAAACTTATATTTGTCATTTTCCTTTACTTAAGAACTTTCTAAACTTTAAGTCGGTTCTAATTACCGAAATTTTTCTAAATTGACTATACCATTTATGAACAAAATTTTGTTATCTTCCTAAGAAACTCATTACATAATTTGCATAATAAAATGTTCTATTGAAATTACATAGCTTCTTGGTCAGATATGGATATAGAGATAATTGATGCATGATACACCTAAAATATATAGTATTTTTATGCACATTTTTATACCTATTTTTAATGATATTGCACATTAATGGAAGGTATTTTGTGTTTTTCTTGCAGGTATGATGAAAATGGATGGTCATGATGAAATGAGCAAAATTGGATCAAATTTGGAGCAAAAAAATGAAAAATTAAAATTTTGGCACTGGCCACAGCTAAAAATCAAGATTAAATTGAATTTGGCGCCATTTTCAAAGGGGATGGGATGCAACTCTTGGTGGTAACTTCCATAACTTCCTTTGGGCAGCATGATTGAATGAAGGGGTGCATTCTTTGGTAGATACATTGAATCTGGATACATTTTGAAGAGACACCAAGGCACCTTTTGGTTTAATATTTAAAGAGAGTCTTAGGAAAGATTAGGGGGCTCTTCCTTTGCATTTTGAAGGGTTCTTTCTTTCTTTTGGGGCTCTTCCTTTGCATTTTGAAGGGTTCTTTCTTTCTTTTAGTCTTCCACTTGCATTTTAAAGAGAGTTTTTACAATATTTTACTTTTATTTTGTGAGAGTTTTAATTAAGAGTAGGAGTAGAAAGTAGAAAGAAGAAAAGGGTTGGAGTGAAGTCTTCTTCTTCCCACTTCTTTTCTTTCTTTTAGTTTAGTTTCTATTAAAGTCTGAAGTTTATTCTGAGTCATCAGAGTTCGGAGATCCGCTCTGAGGAGTAGTTTAGTGAAGAGTTAAAGTTTTAGAGGAACTTCCTGAGTCTTGTGGAGAGAATTTTCAGATAAGTGTTTACTTTTGTTCTTACATTTAGTTTTTTTTTAATTAATACATGTTTTTGTTTGTTGTTTTTCTTATGATTTTTAATTTCAAATCAATGTGTTTTTATATTTTCTCAATGCATTCTGAGTAGTTTACTTTATATTTTTCTTTCTTAAATGGAGAAGTAATTAGTTTATAGAGAATTGTTGTGGAAAGTATAAGTGTTTAAAGTTGGAAGAAGTTGTGAAGATTGATCAAGAAAACTTTGTTTACTTCTTAATTTGGCCTGTTAAGTTGTAGAATTTCTTGAGATTATGTAAGATCCAATGTGGTATTGTCTCATAAAAGTTAGTAAGAATCACATGGAATTATATGGGTGAGAATTGTAGTTTATATAATTGAATGTAATATTAGAAGATATTTTTATGGAAGGGAGAAAAATTAGAGAATTTTAGAGTGACAGGCTAAAACCCCCTAATTTGGTTTGAAGTTTTGAGTTTTGTTATGAGAAGTTAGCCCCTAGCTGGTGGGAATCGAGGGAACTCTAGAGTGAGAGACTAGTATCTTCCCTGCCTAACCATGTTCAAAATGATAAAAAATTTCAAATTAACATATGTTCTTTATAGAACCAAGTAA
>JAKZJZ010001999.1:0-21634 GCA_022702705.1 Papilionanthe hookeriana x Papilionanthe teres
GGAGACAAACAAATCCATACAGATTTGTATGGGTTTTGAATTGGCTAACCCTACTCTAGACCAAGCCCAACTCGGTTTGGGTGTGAAGAACCATACCTTGGCCTCAGTCGATGGAAGCTCAAATTGAATGGTTCTGAAGCTTCATCTTAACCTTAAATTGCTTTCCCCTAACTCAATTTAGAGTTAAGTCAGGTCCAGGTATGAGATCCACCTCAAGGTAGCTCGGTTTAAGGGGAGAAAGTCAATAGCTAGGTTAGAGCCTATGAGGATGGTCATTTTCGATTGGGCTCATCATCATAGGTCTCTGTGATGGTGTAGGAGCAGTCAATTTGAAGTTTTTAGGGGTTTGGTTTCAGTGTTGGATTTTTTCCTAGTTTTGAGCTCATTTGGGTTAGCCAAATTGGGGAGATCTAGTGGGTTTCATGGCTTGATTTCAGGTGGGATCAACTGCTCAGGGTATGGGGAGAAACTTTGTTGTTCATGGCTCCAAGGATGGGACAATGGGGAAGGCTCTCCTATGTTGGTCTACTCCTTTAGGTGCTCTCGGGTTAGCCCTATTTATAGCCATGGAAATGGCTAGAGTGAGCTTGGGCTGGCCTAAGCTTCACTTGGGGATGTTGCCAACTCTTCCATAAATGCTTTTAGATAACATTTTGGCTACTAGAATGATGTATCGGGCCTTTTCAAGCTTAGCCATCATTAGGACTTAACCATGGTGAGGATTGAATTCAAGCCTTATCTTGCCTTGATTGGTTGATTTGGAAGGTGTGGAGATTGGTTAGGATGCCTTAGATCAGCCTTCCCTATATTTTTTCACTATCCAATTTGATGGGTCTAAGGATGGCATGACACATAAGCTCATTACTCACCTTATGCATGGATGAGTCTTGACCCACAATTTTATATTATGATATTTTTTTAATTTAATTGTAACGACGCCAAAAACTTGACCCCGCTATATTATATGTATAGAATTGTAATTGTTTATGTTGTGGATGCTACGCAAGTATACGTATCGTATCAAGTAATACAGGGCTCTAGTGGAGTCCTGGTTATCGATCCCACAGGGAAAGAGAAAATTTAAATAACGGCTAATTTTAAAATAATAATAATAATTTTAAAATAGTATACGAAAATTTGGAATTCTGAATTTAAGCGCAATAAAGTAAACTAAGTATTTCAATTAGGTAACTTTACTAAGTAGAAAATTAATACGTATTGAAAGTGCGAGAAATTAAACTAATTGCTAAATAAGTCTTAACTATTCGGAAAAAGTATCTTTCCCTTGTTTAGAAATTTAAGTGATTGATGAATTTAAATAGATAATTTTAAGGTATTGTGACAAATAGGAGCATTCCTATTCTTTACCCTTTGGTCCGAGTGTAAAGAATATTGACTAATCCTATGTTTGATTATCGAATGCTGCGGCTAGGTCGGGAGGATACCGACGGCCACTTCGAGCTCCCACGTTCCCCTCGCCTCGAGGGCTAACATCTACACTTCGGCTCTCAAACAATAGGACCGAATTGAATATTTTAGTCTGTCACACTAAAATGCTCAATTCTACGCCCAGTGATATTATTTCCCTATTTATTTGCACCCTCCTTCCAAGGCTTTTGAATCCCTGAATATCAGATGTAATTTTTACTATAGTTGATATTCAACATATTTTAACAAATCAAATGGCCAGTTTGAAAGTAAATTAAGTTTTAAGTAAAAATTATCACAATTTATTAATATATAAAAGTACTTCTATTTTTAGTTCATCAAGTCACTTAATTTCATAACAGGGAGAAAAATTAATAAACTACTCAGAATGCATGGGAACTAAACTAAGCATGGATTTCATTTAAAGTTAAAAACAATGAATTCAAATACTTATCTCGATTTATCCCCAAGCAGACTCCTCGCAGTTCCTTTGACTCTTCCTTCCAGTACAGCAAGACTCACTAAAAACTCACTAACTCACTAAAGACTCACTAAAGACTCAAAATAACACACTTATAACACTTAAAGACACAAAAACTGCACTCAACACACACACTTAGAACACAAAAACTGCACACTTATATGATGAATTTCGGCCTCTATATATAGAGGTGAGCAAAGGACCAAGAGGTGTGTAAGCATCCCTTCAAAAAGTGTCCAGGTTCAATGTATCTGCGCCATTTGAACTAGCTCGCCGTCGGCGTCAAACTACCTCGCTGTCGGCGAGGCTTCTAGAAGATCTTCAAACCGCGCTAGCAAGCTGTCAGCGGGCTCGGGCTCGCTGTCAATGAGACAGTTAGAATTCCTTCAGAAATGTCTCCTCGTAGCCTCGCCGTCGGCGGGCTCGATCTCGCCGTCGGCGACTCAGCACAAATTTCATTATTTTCTTCTTTTTTGCTCCAAATTCGCTCCTTTTTATGATTTTTGCTTTTATCACCTAAATTCTCCATTCCTGCAATAAAATAAAGAAAATACCTTTCTTTAAAGTGCAATTTCATCAAAAATAGGTATGAATTTCTTAATAAAATTTTCTGTGATCAAAATCCCCCAAACTTACTTATTATTTGTCCTCAAGTAATTTTAGTACTACATAAAAATAATGAGTTTTATAATAAGATTTTTCAATTTAAATAACTATGAATTAGATTAATTAATATCATAATAAAGTTAAATAAAAATAGTTCATGTAATTTAACTAATCTTATAGAAATAAATTATTTAGTTATCAGGTCTAAGATTTCTAGCTTACTATTCATTTCAGGAATGACTATATTTAAAAGAATAACTACTTAAGATATTCATATGATAAGAAATTCAAGAAAACACTATTAGGTAAAATTCTAATCCATAAACATAAGTTTGGAAATATCTAAGTTTTTCCCTTTAGGTTAATTCAAATGGAGCCAATTTTTGATAAGGCATCTCCTTAAGCTTCTCCTCATTTTCTTTTTTTTTTTATAAGGATTACTGTATCTGGAGAGCCTGTTAATAATTTTTAACTTCATTTTCATCTTCCTAAATTTCAAACTTAGAAATATTTCTTAGTTTATATATACTTCATAGTTTTTACTTCATTGATTTTCAATCTTTCCTTTTTCACTTGAATACTTAAGAATTTTAATTTTAGAATATAGTTTTCCTTACTAAAAATAGTTTACTATATTTTTATTCCCTTTAACCAAATATTTTATTCTATTTAATCAATTAAAGCACTAGAAATATTTCATTTAACCTTTTATAATAATTAAATAAAATAATTCATATTAAATTAAATTGAAAAATTTGCTTATAAAAATCATTTTATAATAATTTGAAAATAGAAATTGAGAACAAGTTAATAACTAAATTTGTATTTTACTCCCCCCCAAACTTAAATTTTTATATCTACTCTAAATAATGAAAAAGAAGGAAAGTAAATAAATCATAACTTTGAAGTTTAGGTATTTTTTTTCCTTGAAATTTTTGCGAGCTTTTTCATTTTTCATTGAACTCGTACTTGTTAGTATTCTCCATATATATATAACAATTTAAAGAAAATGCGGGGATAAAATCTGAGATAAGTATTAAATACAACAATTAAAATAACTCTATACTACACATATGAATTACTAACATATTAAAAACAATTGAACTAACAGATTAACAATTTTAAAAACTTAAAACAATACAAAATAAAATAAAAAACATACTAAAGAAAACTAACATCCTATTTAACATAAAAACAAATGCAATTTACTAACATAAAAAACAAAACTAAACTATTATCACAATTCAAGCAAATTAATCTAACTAACATCCAATGTCTCAAAAAAAATAAAGTATTGAATATTACAAACATATAAAGTCCTTAAAATAACTTAACATCAAACAAACAAAACAAATAAAGTCCTAATCTTTAACATCAAAGTCCCAAACTATATTGTCATACCCTCCTTGATCTGTAGGCTGAGAAGACTGGGCAGGATGATACTGAGTATACCTGGGGCATTCTGGAAAGACAACATCTAAATCTCCACTCCTATAACGATGTTCAGCTTCATAGTATGCAATTTCGTATTCCGAATGTCGCTGGAGGTACTCACTATCATAATCATGTCTCCTCTCCAGATTATCAATCCTTTGATCAAAATGATCAAATCTTCTCCCCATTGTTTCTCCAAACTGCTCAAAACTTCTCCTATGCAGGGTCAATTCATTCATCAGATCTTGTAGGGTAGGGGTGGTAGGCTCAGGAGGTTCATAGCTAGTAGAGGATATATCTCTACTTGACTGAGTGAAATAACTTCTCACTCCTGATCTCCACCCTTCATGAGATTCATACTTCTTGATATTGGCAGCTGTAAGTGGTTTCATAGGTTCCACCCATTCTTCATCATCTCTAGCCTCAACTCCACAGAGTTGGCTGAGTGCAAAAATTAATCCAGGGTGTCCCAATCCAGCTCCACTCTCATTTCGAGGAGTGGCCAGGATGTTTTGATAAATAATTCTCCCAATGTTGATGCTTCTGTTTCTCTGAATACGGAAATTCAGAATTGCTCTATCTCGTGTTACCTCACTGTGGTGATATGTGGGTAACATAGTAGAACAAATAAAGTAATGTCAGGCTTTGGAGACTGCATTTAATTTAGAAAGAGGAAAATTCACTCTTTCCTGTTGCTTAATTTTCCAAACTCCGGTTCCATCGGTGAGAAAGCTAATGACTTCCTCCGGTGGTCCTTCCATCATTCCAAAGTTTCATACTCGCTAAAGTGCGAGTCATGAACTTCATAGAACGTGTTAATTCTTGCGGCATTGAAATCTACAAAAACCCTCGTACCTTTACTTGGTGCATCTTCAGCGGCAGTCAAATTGGCATTAAATTCTTTAACCACTTCTACAGCTGCTCTATATTGAACGTAACAGAAATTCTCCCAACCTCGTTCCTTAACAATCCTCTCTACTTCTCCTCCCGGATTTTTGAAAACCCGATCCGCAATGCACTTTCTTCCTTGTATGTTTTCAAAATATTTAGCCTGTGCTCGTGCATTGATGAATCGGTCTTCGTCGAATTCTACTCGACGTTTTTGTCGTGGAGCCATACGATCGATCTGTGAAAATCATGAAAATTTTCACTAAACATAAAAATAATACTAAGAAGGCTTCCTACAACATTTATAAGCAATTTAAATCAAATTCAATGGATTTCCACCGAATATTTCTTCCACATTTTGAATTTTCCCTAAATTTGCAATGTGGTGAAAATATATGGTGAAAATCAAAAATTTTTGCATAGGAGTGAAGCTCTTACCAAGGGAAGATGAAATTCGGTGTCAAAAAGTGTTGAAATTGCTTCAAATCCAAGATCTCTCAAGCCCTAAGTCGGTTTTTGCGAAAATGAGAGGTTGGGGATGATGAATAGTGTTTTTGACCGGTTAAAATATATGTTTTTTCCGACCTCGCTGTCAGCGAGATTTTTCTCGCCATCGACGAGCTAATATTTTTTGGAACCAAAAACTCTAGGGAAAAATCCGCTGTCGGCGAGAAATTCTTCGCTGTCAGCGAGATCGATCTCGTCGTCGGCGGGATTTTTCTCGCCGTCGCGAGATTCCAAAAATTTAAATTTCGAAATTCGTCACTCATTTTCGTCCTTTATTTGCCTTATATTATATTTCGATCACATCATTTATTAATTTAATATGAAGATTAGCTACTTATACACAAACAAATTCACACAACACAACAAATTAACTTTAATATTGAAATCCATGAGATGTACAAACTAACATAATTTTAAACTCTATAATCAAACTTCAAACTTCAATCCTTACTACTAATCAGCATCGCAAACCAATCCACGACACACTAAATGCTGATACAAACCTATGACGCATATCTCAATTAAGTTTGAGATATTCAAATCATCACTCCACACATAATAAAATCTAAATCAAATCAAATAACATAAATACAAACATACTATGGAAATCTTTACTACTACTCTTCAAGGTCAGAATCTTCATCTTCTACGATATTTCGATATGACGATTATGCACAAATAAGTTATAGAAAGGCTCGAAGGGAAACTCCGAGCGCATTCTTCAGTGATCCAACCTTTCGTCTCGCAAATGAAGAAAGCTAGCTTCCGAGTGTCCGGAATGATCAAAGTATTCCTTCATCCTCCGATCAATGTGATCAAATAAATCGGATATATTGTCGATTAAATCTCTCACATTCCGCAATTCTTTCTCCATTCCTTTAATTTTCTTCATAAGTAACTCCGTTTTATCCGAAATAGGCCTTAGCTATAGGATTATTCTGTGAAGCTCTATCGAGATAAATGTAATGTCTTCATTATTGTCCAAAGTAGGGAACATATCCGTAGGATCAAGCGGCTTCCACGGTAACGGAACCTTTTCCCAAGCTTCATAAGAAACTCGGTACCGATCGCATAATGCAAAAATAGTAGATGGGTGTCCTAGTCCGTGAACTGACCCATGCACAATTAAACACAATGCAGACTTAATAATTATTGATCCAACATCAATAGGCAATCCAATTTGAATGCAATAATTCAATATAGTGCATTCCTTATAAACCTTGTTTACCCTCATAGTAGGTAACAATTTAGATGAGATGAAAAAGTGCCAGTGCTTTGAGACAGGGTTCAAAAGTGATGCAGAGAAACTAACATACCCGTCTTCACGCATTTCTCAATCTTCCGGTTCATCGATCGGATATCGAAATATCTCATTCATATTATATCGAGAAGGCACAAAATTTGAATAGTGACATACCGGGGTGTTTTCTATAGAGAATAATTCATTTACTCTTGATGGAGTAAACGTCACCCATCTTCCTCGGACGTAGACATTCCCATTGTTGATCTCATGTAAGTTAGAGTAGAACTCTTTCATAACTGGAATAACAACAGCAGACGTAGTGTAACAAAATACCTCCCAATGCCGCTGCGCAATCATTTCTTCTATCTTCGTAGTGGAATTCTCTAATCCTCGATTGACAAATCCCCGTTCCTTGATAACTCTTTTCTTTACCAAAACCTTGTTGAAGATCCGCTGCGCTTCCGCACTCACAAATTTCCTCCGGTTAAACACTCCAGAATTAGAGGAATCTAAGAATTTGAAGGCCATTATGGTGAATGGAATGAGTTCTAGTGAAGAAGGCAGATTTAGAATGATTTAAGAATGGGTTTTCACTAAGGAATTGGTATTGAAACCGTCCAAATCGGCATTCAAAGTATAAATAACTCATCTTTATAACTTCCCCACTGTCGGCGAGAAGTTTCTCGCCGTCGGCGACTCAGTTATAAAAACTGCCTCTCATGTTCTCGCTGTCGGCAGGACGTTTCTCGCTGTCAGCGAGCTTGATAAATAAACTGAATTTAATTTAGGCGCGAACCTCGCTGTCGGCGAGTATCGACCTCGCCGTCGATGAGATTCCAAAATAATGTCCAATTTCGCTCTAAATCGAATAATTTCTTTTCTCATCATAATGGTTCGAATATGTGATGATTATTAATAATAATTGAGTAGTAAAGTTTCAATAATATAGACTAAGTATTAAGATACAATAAAAATAGATAACTAATATGGGTTGCCTCCCATAAAGCGCTTTGTTTAACGTCGTCAGCCCGACCTAATGCAATTATTAATCAGGTCGACTAAGCATTAAAACCTCTTTATAGTTAGGTCTTATACCTTCAAAATATGGTTTTAATCTATGTCCATTAACTTTAAATTTATGTCCAGTTTTTTGATCTTCGATTTCTATAGTTCCGTATGAAAATATTTGAGTTATGGTGAAAGGTCCTAACCATCGAGACTTCAATTTTCCAGAAATAATTTCAATCTAGTATTATATAGCAAAACTTCCCAGTCCCGGTTCAAAATTTCTCTCGATTAATCTTCCGATCATGCCATAATTTCATCTTTTCTTTATAAATCCGATCATTATCATATGATTCATTTCTTAATTCTTCCAATTCATTTAATTGCAGCAATCTTTTCTCACCGACTTCCTTCATATTATAATTAAATTCTTTAATCGCCCAATATGCTTTATGTTATAATTCAACCGGTAAGTGGCATGTTTTTCCATATATAAGCTCTGTAAGGAGTCATTCCAATCGAAGTTTTATAAGCAGATCCTATAAGCCCATAATGCGATTGTCTAATCTAATAGACCAATCTAACCTATTCGGGTTTACGGATTTTTCTAAAATACGTTTAATCTCACGATTAGATACTTCAACTAATCCGCTAGTCCGTGGATGATAAGCGAGTGGATATCTTATGAGTAATATTGTATTTTTCTACTAGTTTGTGAATGTATTTATTTCTAAAATGGGTTCCTCCGTCAGTGATAATCACTCTCGGCATTCCAAATCTAGTAAAAATATTTTTCATCAGAAATTTCGAAACACTCTTAGCATCACACCTAGGTAAAGCTTGTGCCTCAATTCATTTGGAAACATAATCAACAGCTACTAATATATATGAGTTTTCAAATGAAGGAATAAAAGGTCCCATAAAATCTAATCCCCAAACATCAAAAATTTCAACTTCTAATATAAAATTTAGAGGCATTTCATTTCTTCTAGATATATTTCCTACTCTTTGGCATTTATCGCAAGTTTTAATATATCTGTATACATCTCTAAATAGAGTAGGCCAGTAAAATTCAGATTGTAGAATCTTATAAGTAGTTTTATCAGTCCCAAAATTTCCTCCAAAATCGAATCATGACATTTTTGAATAATTGGTTCAGCTTTCTTCATAAGGTACACATCTTCTAATAATTAAATCCTTACATTGCTTATATAAATATGGTTCATCCCAAAAATAGGTTTTCGTATCATGGATAAATTTTTTCTGTTGTTGCAAAGTTAGTATAGGTGGTAAAATATTACTAACTATATAGTTTACTATATCAGCATACCATGGTATTTTCCACTCATTGATATTATATAGTTGTTCATCAGGAAAACTGTCTATAATTTCATTTTTAATATCAGAAAATTCATGATTTTCTAATTTTGATAAATGATCCGCAATTTGATTATCAGTTCCTTTCTTATTAACGATCTCAAAATCGAATTCTTGCATTAGTAGCATCCATCTAATTAATCTTGGTTTGGAATCTTTCTTTTGCATTAAATATTTGATAGCAGAATGATCGGTATGCACGATACATTTTGTTCGAATCGATAAGGTCTAAATTTATTAAAACCATATACTACCGCTAATAATTCTCTTTCTCAGAATCGTATAATTTATTTCAAGCATCATTTAGAGTTTTACTAGCACAAGTATATAACTTTAAAAATCTTTTCATATCTTTGCCCAAGAACTGCTCCTACAAGATAATCACTAGCATCACACATAAGCTCAAATGGTTTCTCCCAGGTTAGGTGAAACTATTATAGGTGCTCGTAATTAATTTTTCTTTTAAGAGTTCAAAAGCATTCGAGCAATCGATTGTAAATTCAAATTTCTTGTCCTTTTCGAGAAGTTGGCATAGAGGTTTAGTAATTTTTGAAAAATCTTTTATATAGCGTTCGTAGAATCCAAGCATGTCCAAGAAAACTTCTTACCCCTTTTACCGTAGTTGGAGGTGGTAATTTAGCTATAACTTGAATTTTTACGAGGTCCACTTCCATGCCTTTTTCCGAAATTTTATGCCCTAATACAATGCCGCCCACAACCATAAATTGACATTTCTCCCAATTTAGAACTAAATTTGTTTTATCACATACTTCTAATACTTTTTTCAAGATGAGTTAAGCATGTGTCAAATGATGTTCCAAATACAGAGAAATCATCCATAAATACTTCTATTCCATTGTCAATTAACTTACTAAATATAGACATCATACATCTCCGGAATGTTGCTTGGTGCATTACATAATCCAAAAGGCATTCTTCGAAAAGCGAAAGTTCCATAAGGACTAGTCAATGTAGTTTTCTCTTGATCCTCGTGAGCAATTTGTATTCGATGATAACCGGTGTATCCATCAAGAAAACAAAAATACTTATGTCCGGCTAATCTATCCAACATCCGGTCTAGAAATGGTAAAGGGAAGTGATCTTTCCCGGTGGCGGTATTTAATTTCCTATAATCAATACATATACGCCAATCGGCAACTTGTCTTATAGGAATAAGATCGTTATTTTCATTGGCAGTGACGGTCACTCCTCCTTTCTTAGGAACACAGTGAATTGGGCTTACCCAAGCACTGTCAGAAATAGGATATATAATACCATTATCTAACTATTTTAAAATTTGTTTCTTAACTACTTCTTTCATTATCGGGTTTAATCTCCTTTGGGGATCAGCTTTAGGTTTATGTTCATCATCTAAAATAATTCTATGCATACAAATTGAATGACTAATTCCTTTAATATCTGCTAAAGTCCAACCAAAAGTTTTCTTATATTTTTTTAAAGTTTCTAAAAGTTTTTGTTCTTGAGATTCGTTTAGTGCAGATGAAATAATAACTGGTAAAGTTGAAGAATTACCTAAATAAGTATATTTCAAATGATCAGGTAATATTTTTAGCTCAAGTTCAGGAGGTTTAATAATTGATGGAACTATATTCTTGTCAGTGTTTTCAGTAATATCAAAAATTCAAATCTTTCATGAATATAATCTAGTTCTTCATTATTATCTTCAATTAATTCAGTATTTTCTTTTTCTAATTTATCTTCATAATATTCCTTAAAATGTTCTTGTTGTAAATGTTTAAGTATTTCCATCCGAAAACATTCATCATATTTTTCTAGCGCAGGATATTTCATTGATTTTGCAATATAAAAGGTAACTTTTTGGTCATTTACTCTCATAGTTAATTCTCCTTTCCGAACATCAATCATAGCTTTTCCAGTAGCTAAAAATGGTCTTCCTAAAATGATAGGAATTTCTTTATCTTCCTCCATATCTAAAACAATAAAATCTACCGGGAAGATAAATTTATCCACTTTTACTAACACATCTTCAATAACTCCCTTAGGATAGGTAACCGAACGATCGACTAATCGAAGGGTTACCGAAGTAGGTGTAATTTGTCCTAATCCCAATCTCTTAAAAATCGATAGAGGCATTAGATTGATGCTTGCTCCTAAGTCACACAAAGCTTTTCCATAAAATTTTTCTCCTATAGCGCGAGGTATAGTGAAACTACCAGATCTTTCAATTTTTCGGAAGCTTCTTCGAATAATAACACTACACTCTTCACTAAGTGCGACCGTTTCATTATCGGTGAATTTTCTTTTCTTATTTAGAATATCTTTCATAAATTTTACATAATTTGGCATCCGATCTAAAGCTTCGACAAAAGGTATATTGATTGTTAATTTCTTTAGTATTTCAAGGAATTTAGCAAATTGTTTATCTTTTTTATGTTGAGCTAGTCGTTGAGGAAATGGTGGTGGAGGTTTTTCAACGTAAATTTTCATAGGTATTAAAGGATGTTCTAAGTTTGAATCTTGTTGAATTGTTTCCTTTTTAATTTCCACATCCTCTTTTTGGCTTTCAAGTTCTTTTTGAATTTGAGGTTCTAATTCTTTTCCACTCCTTAGTTGTATTGCTTTAATTTGTTCTTTTCCTTGATCTTTAGGATTTATTTCCACATTACTAGGAAAAGTTCCAGTATTCTATTATTTAGCGTGATGAAGAATATGTCCAAGTTGAGTTTCGATTTTTTTAATAGATGTTCCTTGGATTTGTAATTGATTTCCTTGAATTTGTAGTTGATTTCCTTGATTTTGTAGTTGATGACCCATATTCAAAATTAATTCATCCATAGATAATTTCTTATCTTTGAATCGAGGGTTATTATTATTAAATCCAGGTGGGTAATCGGGTTTATAGTTTGGATTTGCTTGATTAGGTTGATTCATCCATTGTTGATTAGATGTGTTATTCCAATTAAAATTTGGATGAGTTTTCCAACCAAGATTATAATAGTTTGAATAAGGGTTATTAGTTTTATTATTAATAGCATTTAAAGTTTCATAATTAGATTGAGATTCTATGATTTGTCCATATGAGTTTTCTTCTAAAGTAGGAGAGTAGTTCATTCCAAAATGATCTAATTTCTTAGATATAGCAGCAATTTGAGAAGCTAACATTGATATTGCATCGTTTTCATGAATGTTGGCTATTTTTTTCGGATTTACTCTATCAGCAGGCCATTGGAAATTATTTGTTGTCATTTCTTCGATTAGTGCATAAGCTTCATCAAATGGTTTAGACATTAATGAACCTCCAAGTAGCAGCATCGATGATTGATCTTAAAGATACTACTAATCCATTATAAAAGGTTTGAATAATCAGCCAATACTGTAGCGCATGATGTGGGCATTTCCTAAGAAGTTCCTTAAATCTCTCCCAAGATTCATATATTGATTCTCCATCTAACTGACAAAAAGAAGTTATATCATTTCTAAACTTAGCAGTTTTAGATGGTGAAAAATATTTGGATAGAAATTTTTGTGATAATTCTCCCCAAGTTTTAATAGATCCAAAGTCTAATCGAATTCAACCACATTTTAGCTTTATCCCTTAATGAAAAAGGAAAAAGTCTAAGTCTTATAGCATCGTCAAATACTCCTTGATATTTAAAAGTAGCACAAAGTTCTAGAAAACTAGCAAGGCGTAAGTTAGGATCTTCAGTAGGTGAACCACTAAATTGATTGTTTTGTACCATTTGGATAATTGCAGGTTTAAGTTCAAATGAATTAGCGACTACATCGTGGTTTTGAATAGTTAAATGAATTTCATCCGATGTAGGGTTGGCATAATCTCTTAATGGTCTTTGTTGGTTCATATTTTGAATTTCGGGAATATTTGCCATTTGTGTTAAATTTATAGTTTGTTTCTTTTGTTTTCTAATTCTTTTAATTGTACGCTCTAATTCAGAATCGTGAGGTATTAAATTTTCGTTTCTAAATTTGCGCATACAATTTTAGAATAGATATTAATTAATTTATTATGATTATTTTAAAATAGTCCGTTACTCTAGTAAATTTTTCTTACTTTCCTCGACAACGGCGCCAAAAACTTGACCCACAATTTTATATTATGATATTTTTTTTAATTTAATCGTAATGACGCCAAAAACTTGACCCCGCTATATTATATGTAGAGAATTGTAATTGTTTATGTTGTGGATGCTACGCCAGTATACGTATCGTATCAAGTAATACAGGGCTCTAGTGGAGTCCTGGTTATCGATCCCACGAGGAAAGAGAAAATTTAAATAACGGCTAATTTTAAAATAATAATAATAATTTTAAAATAGTATACGAAAATTTGGAATTCGAATTTAAGCGCAATAAAGTAAACTAAGTATTTTAATTAGGTAACTTAACTAAGTAGAAAATTAATACGTATTGAAAGTGCGAGAAATTAAACTAATTGCTAAATAAGTCTTAACTATTCGGAAAAAAGTATATTTCCCCTTGTTTAGAAATTTAAGTGATCGATGAATTTAAATAGATAATTTTAAGGTATTGTGACAAATAAGAGCATTCCTATTCTTTACCCTTTGGTCCAGTGTAAAGAATATCGACTAATCCTATGTTTGATTATCGAATCTGCAGCTGAGGCCGGAGGATACCGATCGCCACTTCGCAGCTCCCACGTTCCCCTCGCCCGAGGGCTAACATCTACACTTCGACTCTCAAACAATAGGACCGAATTGAATATTTTAGTCTCGTCACACTAAAATGCTCAATTCTACGCCCAAGTGATATTATTTCCCTATTTATTTGCACCCTCCTTCCAAGGCTTTTGAATTCCCGAATATCGGATGTAATTTTTACTATAGTTGATATTCAACACATTTTAACAAATCAAATGGCCAGTTGAAAGTAAATTAAGTTTTAAGTAAAAATTATCACAATTTATTAATATATAAAAGTACTTCTATTTTTAGTTCATCAAGTCACTTAATTTCATAACGAGGAGAAAGACTAATAAACTACTCGTAATGCATGGGAACTAAACTAAGCATGGATTTCATTTAAAGTTAAAAACAATGAATACAAATACTTATCTCGATTTATCCCTAGCGGACTCCTCGCAGTTCCTTTCGACTCTTCCTTCCAAGATGCAACGAAGACTCACTAAAAACTCACTAACTCACTAAAGACTCACTAAAGACTCAAAATAACACACTTATAACACTTAAAGACACAAAAACTGCACTCAACACACACACTTAGAACATAAAAACTGCACACTTATATGATGAATTTCGGCTTCTATATATAGAGGTGAGCAAAGGACCAAGAGGTGTGTAAGCATCCCTTCAAAAAGTCTCCAGGTTCAATGTATCTGCGCCATTTGAACTAGCTCACCGTCGGCGACGAACTACCTCGCTGTCGGTGAGGCTTCTAGAAGATCTTCAAACCGCGCTAGCTCGCTGTCAGCGGGCTCGGGCTCGCTGTCAGCGAGACAGTTATAATTCCTTAAGAAATGTCTCCTCGTAGCCTCGCCGTCGGCGGGCTCGATCTCGCCGTCAGCTACTCAACACAAATTTCATTATTTTCTTCCTTTTTGCTCCAAATTCGCTCCTTTTTATGATTTTTGCTTTTATCACCTAAATTCTCCATTCCTGCAATAAAATAAAGAAAATACCTTTCTTTAAAGTGCAATTTCATCAAAAATAGGTATGAATTTCTTAATAAAATTTTCAGTGATCAAGTCTTCATTACATTTTACCATGGTAAAGGATTGATCGAAGCTTTGTTTCTTCTCCATTGGCTTAGGAGGTGTGTGATAAGCCATTAGGATGGCCAGCCACCTCACCTTAAGGAGGAGGGTGAGTCATGCTTCAAAATGGGGGGAGAATGCCACCTCGTTTTCCTCACCATGATGAGGATTAACCATTGTTAATATGATGTGGCATGGGTTGATTTTATTTGTAATGGGTCATGTGGGTTGTGTATAATCCATATTAAGTCACTCATGATGTCATAAAGGGGTTTTGGAATTTTGAAAATCATTTATTGTGTAGTGTGATGTCATGTATTCAAATTTTATTTTATGGCTTTTTAATTATAATTTTATTTTTAATTAATCATGTAATTAATCAAAATATTGTAAATTATCTTATTAGCCAATAAATTACTTAAAATAATTTTGGAATTAATTATTTGATTAATTTTATTATTTTTGGTCCAAAATTGGGTATTCTGACCGAATTTGATACATGTTGACTAGGATTGACCAATGTTGACCCAAGTTGACCTAGGTTGATCAATATTGGTCCAAGGGTGACCTATTTTGACTTTCCTAACCTTGTCATGGTTTGATTATTCATAAAGTTCAAGGGTTTTGTCATTTAGGGTTTAATTTGGTCATGTTGACCAATTTTAAAATTTAGGTCAATCCAAGGGTTAATGTGGTGACTTTTGGATTAAATTTTAGTCATTTTGACTAATGTCATGTTGATCATGTTAATGTCTGTCTTTGAAGTTAATTTTGTGGTAGCCATTTTGACTAATTTTTACCCTTTTAGGTCAAGAGTTGGCTAATGGGGCTAGGGTGGTTGTCTTTGTGTCATGACTAGATTGTTTTGATCAAATTTTAATCATTTATATGAAAGAATGACCAATAAGGTCAATGCAATAGTCCTTGGGTCATGGTTTGATCATTTTGACTAAAATTGACTTTTGGTCAAAGGTGACCAACGTGGTGAATATGGTGATCTTTAGCTATTGGGTTGATGATTTTAGTCAATTTTGTTTTAGGTCAAAAGTTGATCATTTGGGTCAATGGAGTGGTCATTGGGTCAAGGATTGACCATCTTGACCAAAGCTGACTTTTTGGTCAAAAGTTGACATATTGGGTCAATGAGCTAGTCATCGGGTCAGAAATTGACCATTTTGACCAAAATTGATTTTTTGGTCAAAGGTTGACTTATTGGGTCAATGTGTTGGTCATTGGGTCATAAATTGACCATTTTGATCAATTTTGACTTTCTGGTCAAATGTTGATCTATTAGGTCAATGTGTTGGTCATGGGGTCAGAAATTAACCATTTTGACCAAAGTTGACTTTTTGGTTAAAGGTTGACTTATTGGGTCAATGCGTTGGTCATTGGGTCATAAATTGACTATTTTGACTAATTTTGACTTTTTGGTTAAAGGTTGACCTATTGGGTCAATGGGGTAGTCATTAGGTCTGAAATGGACCATTTTAATTAGAGTTGACTTTTTGGACAATAATTGACCTATTGGGTCAATGAATCAGGGTTTGTCATTGTTGATTTATTCTTGTTGGGTTAAAGAAGGATTTATAGGGTTTTACCCTAGTCATTAGGGTTTAGTAACTATCAGTGAGATTTAGGAAGCCAATATTGGTATAATTCCTATTTCAAAGTGATATTGAAATTATTCTCACAAAAATGAGGTCAACAGATATTTCCCTGTGGGTTTGATATCTCGGGTCTTAATCAAAAATTCCTATATTACTTAATAAACGATAAGTATAGTTGCGTAGTACCCCATATTATAAATAATTAAAATTTATTTCTTATTTTCTTTGGAATCATGTTTTTAATTCCGTTGTAAAGAAAGAGATATTATTGTTGAAAAGAAATATAAAGTGTAAAACGTAAGCATAAATATTCGGGGATCAAGTTTTTAGCGCTGTTACCGGGGAAGTTAATTAAAATATCGTTTAAAGAAAATTTAAGAAAAACTAATTTTTTTTTACTTTTCCTTGCTTTTGTTAGTGTGATTTATTTTATTTTATTTTATAATTGTTTATGTGTAGTTCAGATTCTGTGGGACTTGTGCCTTACGATTCTAAATTAGAAAGAGCTATTAGAAAAATCAAAAAACTAAAAATACAGAAAAAGAAAAAAATTCAAGAAATGGCGAGTCAAAATAATCAAAATGTTGAAATCCATCAAGAATTTATACCTTTAAGAGATTATGTTAACCCTATAGTAGATGAACTTCATGGTGGTATTCAATAACCTACTGTAGTTGCTAATTCATTTGAACTTAAATTTGTTACTATCCAAATGGTATCTAATAATCAGTTTGGGGGAGCACCAACTGAAGATCATAATTTACATCTTGTCAATTTTTAGAATTGTGTGCTACTTTTAATTACGATGGTGTTTCGGAAGATACTATTAGACTTAGTCTTTTTCCTTTCTCACTGAGGGATAAGGCTAAGATATGGTTACATTCGTTAGCACCTGGATATATCAGAACTTAGGGTGATTTAGCAAAAAAATTTCCTTGCTAAATATTTTCTACCATCAAAGACTGCGAAGCTTAGACACATCTTTTTGTCAGTTTGAAGAGGATTCTATTTATGAAGCACGGGAATGATTTAAAGATCTCCTAAGAAATTATGCACATCATTCGATACCAGATTGATTAATAATACAAACTTTTTACAATGGATTAGTTGGATCTCTTAGATCTATTATCGATGCGCTGCTGAGGGTTCATTGATGTCTAATAGTTTACTGATGCTTATGATTTAATTGAAGAAATGGCTATTAATAATTTTCAATGGCTTTGTGAATGATTAAATCCTAAAAAGATAGCCAATATTCATGAAAATGGCGCTTTTGCAATGCAAATTAAGTTGCTGCAATTTCAAGGAAGATAGACCAATTTGGAATGAATTTTTCGCAGCCAATTTTCATGATTGAAGAAAATTCATTAGGCTAAATGGTTGATTCTCAAACATCATTAGAAACGTTGAATGACATAAACAAGCCTAATCACACATATTCGAATTATTATAACTCAGGTTGAAAAAACCATCCAAAATTTAACTGGAATAACAATAATCTGGGCGGTAATAATCAATAATGGGGGAACAATCATGCTGGAACAACCAAGGGAATAATAATTATAGACCAACATATCCTCTAGGTTTTAAAAATAATTCACAATTTAAGGAGGAGAAGTTTTCTATAAAAGAAGTGGTGTTACAAATGGGAAATCAATTGCAAAGTCAATGAGCTACAATCAGAAATATTGAGAATTAATTAGGACAAATTGCTAATTCATTAAGTAATAGATCCCAATGAACACTTCCTAATAATACAGAAGTAAATCCAAGAGACAAGAATAAAGAGCAAGTAAAAGTTATTCAATTGAAAAGTGGAAGAGATTTGGAAGGTAGAGTTCAAATAGAGATTGAAGAACCAAAAGAAGAGTCTTTGAAAGGTTTGGAACGACCTATTTCTCCGCCTGAGATTAATTTATAAAAGCCACCGCCTCTATTTTCTCAGAGACTTCGACAACAAAAGTTGGATAAGCAACTTTTAAAGTTATTGGAAATATTTAAGAAGCTTACAATTAACATTCCATTTGTTGAAGCCTTAGAATAAATGTCAAGCTACGTGAAATTTATGAAGGATATTCTCAACAGAAAAAGTAAGTTTAAAGATAATGAAACTGTTGCATTTAGTGAGGAGTGCAGTGTTATAATGAAAAAAAAAACTTCCTAAAAAGCATAAAGATCCTGGTTGTTTCACGATTCCATGTGCAATCGGAGATAGGTTTTATGGGTAAGCTTTATGTGATTTAAGTGCAAGCATTAACCTTATGTCATTATCTATATTCAAAAGACTGGGATTAGGAGAAATGACCCCTACTGCTGTAACTCTAAAATTAGAGGATCGTTTGATCACATATCCTAAAGGAGTTATAGAAGATTTTTTAGTGAAGGTGGATCAATTTATCTTTCCTATAAATTTCATTGTGCTAGATATGGAGGAAGATAAAGAGATACCCATAATTATAGGGAGACCATTCCTAGCCACAGGCAGAGCAATGATAGATGTGAAAAAAGGGGAATTAACTATGCAAGTCGATGATCAAACTGTTACATTCAATATCTCAAAATCAATGAAATATCCTGAAGAGGTAAAGATGATGAATGTTATAGGATGGACGTTATCAGATATCTAAGTGAATGTCATTTCAAATAAACTTATGAAGAGAAAACTGAAAGCGAAAAATTAGAACATGAGCAAGAAGAGAAATTACAATGTTTTAAAGATTTTGATGAGGAAGATTTAAATTACGTTCATGAAATTTTTGAATTGTTGGACATGATTGGAAAAGATGAATCTTTCAGTCCATAAATTGAAAAACCTCCTAAACTTTAATTAAAGATGCATCTTACTCATTTAAAATATGTCTTTTTAGGTGATTCCTCAACTTTGCCAGTTATAATTTCCTCTCAATTGACTAAAAATGAAGAAGAGAGTTTTCTTGAAATTTTAAAGAAATATAAGAAAGCCTTTGGATGGATAATAGCTGATATTAAAGGAATAAGTCCTTCAATTTGTATGCATAGAATCCTTATGAAAGAGAACTGCAAACCTCGGGTTGATCCTCAAAGGAGATTAAATCCTATCATAAAAGAAGTTGTTAAGAAATAAATTTTAAAATGATTAAATGCTGGAATTATCTACTCTATTTCAGATAGTGTATGGATTAGTCATATTCACTGTGTTCCTAAAAAAGGAGGAGTTAATGTGACTGTTAATGAAAAGAATGAAATAATACCAACAAGACAAGTTACAGAGTAGTGAATATGCATTGATTATAGAAAATTAAACCTTGCCACAAGGAAAGACCACTTTCCACTACCCTTTCTAGATCAGATATTAGATAGACTGGTTGGGCATAAATACTTCTATTTTTTGGATGGATATACTAGTTACCACCAAATACAAATTCCTACTGAGGAACTAGAGAAAACAACGTTTACCAGTCTTTATGGTACATTTGCTTTTAGAAGAATGGTGTGTGGTTTATGTAATGCCTCTGCTGTATTTCAGAGATGTATGATGGCAATTTTCTGTGATTTAATTGAAAAAGGAATTGAAGTTTTTATGGATGAATTTTCAGTGTTTGGAATTCTATTTGAATCATGTTTAGAACATCTATCAAGAGTTCTTAAGCCCTGTGAAGAAAGTAATTTAGTCCTTAACTGGGAAAAATGTTAATTTATGGTAGCAGAAGGAATCGTATTGGGACATCGTATATCAGAAAAATGTATGGAGGTAGATCCTGCAAAAATTCAAGTTATCTCTAATTTACCTTGCCCAATAAATGTAAGAGAGAATAGAAGTTTTTTAGGACATGCTGGATTCTACATGCATTATATTAAAGACTTTTCAAAAATTTCAAAGCCTTTATGTCGTTTACTGGAAAAATATGTGATTTTTTATTTTTCATGAAAAATGCCTAAAAGCTTTTGAATCATTAAAAGAAAAATTAATCATTACACTTCTTATACTTTCACTAAACTGGGAAAAACCTTTTGAATTAATGTGTGATGCCAGTGATTATGCTATTGGAGCTATTTTAAGTCAGAGATATGATAAGATTTTCAAAGTTATATACTATGCTAGTAGAACTCTTAATGAAGCTCAAATTAATTATACCACAACTAAGAAAGAGTTATTAGAAATAGTATTTGCCTTTAATAAATTCATATCATATTTAATTGGAACAAAATATGTGAAGCATACTGATTATATTTAATGAAAAAGAAGGATGCAAAACTGAGACTTATAAGATGGATTCTTCTTTTGCAAGAATTTGATTTTGAAATAATATATAGGAAGGGTGTTGATAATCAAATTGTTGATCATCTATCCAGGCTTGATTTTGAAAAATCTATTTGCTATAAAAATAAAATTAATGAACATTTTCCTGATGAAAAATTGTTCACTATCAATGAGTGGCGTGTTCTGTGGTATGCCGACACTGTAAACTTTATTGTCAATGATATTTTACTCTATGGTTTGACATACCAAGAGAGGAAGAAATTTTTATCTGAAAATAAGATTTATTTTTGGGATGACCCATTTTTATATAAACAAGGAAAGGATCTGATTATTCGAAGATGTGTGCCTTTAGAAGAAACTTATAACATTATTTAAAAATAGCATGATTCTACTTTTGGGGGACATTTTGGTGTTGATAAAAGTGCATATAAAATCTTACAATTTGGATTTTATTGGCCTACAATTTTTAGTGTTGTTAATGCTTATATTAAAAATTGTGATCGATGTCAATTTGTAGGCAATATTTCTAGAAAAAATGAGATGCCCCATAATTATATATTGGAAGTTGAAATATTTGATGTTTGGGGATTAGATTTCATCGGACCATTTATACCATCTTTCAGAAATATATACATTTTGATAGCAGTAGACTATGTATCTAAATGAATAGAAGCTTTTGCTTTACCTCAATGTGATCCTCAAAGTGTTACAAAGTTTTTAAGAAAGAATATATTTGTAGATTTGGAATACCATGAGTAATCATAATTGATGGGGGAAGTCATTTTAGAAATGCGATTATGGAAAAGCTAGTAAAGAAATAGCATATTAACCATCACATTACTACTACTTATCATCCATAGACAAGTGGTTTGGTTGAATTATCCAATCTTGAAATTAAAAGAATAATGGAAAATATTGTTAATCCAAATAGAAAGGATTAGTCAATCAAACTGGATTATGTTGTGTGGGCTTATAGGACTGCATACAGAACTTCTATAGGAATGTCCTCATATAGGCAAATTTTTGGAAAAGCTTGTCATTTACTAGTTGAACTTGAGCATAAAGCATATTGAGCTATTAAAGATTT